>JABXWE010000462.1:0-30660 GCA_014611495.1 Limonius californicus | reverse complement strand
GGTGCAAAGGTTTCTGAACGTATGTGTGTGGATTTTCTGCCCCCCAAATTCTCATTGTTACCGAATTGACATAACCAGATTTATAAAACCATGCCTCTTCAGAGAAGAATGTTATTTGTAATATCTCCTCATTGTTATGTAAATTATTCAAAAACCATTGACAGAACTGCAGTCGCATTGGATAATCAACAGGCAACAATTCTTGAACTGCAGTTAAGCGATAGGGATACCTATGTAAATCTGTATGCAGAAGTTTGTGGCATGCTCCGACAGACAGATTGAATTGCTGAGACAGATGACGAAGTGATGTACTTGGTTCATTGTCCATAACTTCTTGAGCGACAGCAACAACTTCTGCAGTTCGTCTTACTGGTGGGCCGCTACCTTTTTTGCGTTGAATGCTACCTATTTCACGAAACAGAGTAACACATCTACTGGCAGTATTTTTAAACTCTTCATAATTAATGATGACCTCAGGAAACTTTGCACGAAACTCTTCTAAGCATCTTTGCAAGGAATAAGTCCAAACATCATTTATTTTCTCACCATTTCGAAAGTAACTTTCTAATAAAAAAGCTTTTTGTTCGAACGTATACCCCATGATGATAAAATAATGGATCAGTTAACAAAAGTCCAGTTAAGTTCTAAAAAGAACTGATTTAAAAGCGACGCAACAATCAAAATAAGAACAGATCCAAAATTGACAACAAACACAACATTCACATTTAGAGGTTATGTGGGATATGTACTTTGAAGTATACTCGTACATAGGAATACATTTTAACGATAAGCGATTCGGAATCGACCTGTTTCGGAAATGAAACGTGAAGATCTAATTATTATTTAATTATAAAGTTCAAATTGTTCAGAAAATCAACTAACATGTGTATACCAGTGTATACAGGCCGAAATTTGTTTTATTACCAATTAAATCGTGTTTTACGTACTGATTTAAAAATTGGTAAATTTCGATATTTCGCTTCCTATAAAGTGCATGCTGTAAGAAGACACTATACGTAATTTTACCATAGCCAGCTGCGAGTTTTTTTTTTAATGAACATACTGTATATTGTAGGTATATTGATATCCATAACTAAAAATTTGCAAAATTTGCAATACATATTTGCGAAGCCTTTCTGTGAAAACTATACTTTTAAAGCAGTCGCCGTTAATAGATTTAAAAATATTCAAAATTTCAATACGTTGTTGCTGATTTTTCTAATATGTAATATACAGGGCGATTTAAAACACGGTAAAACAAAGCCACATGTTCGCTTAGCAATTAATCGTAATATTGAATTTAAATAATAATTATTTCGATGTTTTAATAATTAGGTATTAGCTTATTATTAATAGGTTTTGTTCTTGACATATTGTTTTGCTAACAGTTTATTAAAGATTCATTAAGGTAGGCTGATTGTTTCAATAGTTTGTAATCGGGCATAGCTTTTTTGTTTCGTTATATTTAAAGGTAATTAACAATTGCGAGTAACTGCTTCAATCCGGGAATACACTGTAATATATATATATATATATATATAAATTGTCATTGAGACACCCAAACCGCATGCTCATTGCTATTGTGGTACCTAACAATACCAAGAGACACCCGACTTTGGGTGCCACAGTTTTTCTTGTGTATAAATTCGTCCTACGCTTCGAAACAGCCGTTAATCTTATTTAACAAAAAATAGGCCGGGAGCCATATTGACACCCATTATTCTTGGATATACATTCATTTTATTATAGAGGTCCCTTTGCTATATACACGTATATAAAATTATTTAAATGTGGTAAATGTAGCACCTTCCAATGTTTTGTATTTTCCGACACCCACGATATGGCAACACCGTAATAGTAGATTATGTTCGGTAAGTCGCTTGTAACAGATCGAGAAACAGTTGGAAAATCGAGTCCCTTCGGGTTTCGATGTTTTGCCACTTATTATCGGGTACTTCATTATGGCCTTGTTTGTATCTCCTACTGTTACTGCGATGGTAGGGGCAAGATTTGAATGTTGAGCATACTGCATGTACCCCTCTACAGAATTACAATTACATTGTAAAATACCATGAATATAGTTTAATAATAACAACCCAAAATTTCTTGTGATTAAAAATGAAAACGTTACACAAAAATTTTGAAAAACTGAAACTTTAACACATATTTACTTTAAAATAGTTATTATGTGGGCGTTGTAATAAGACTGCTCTGTTTTAATTTCAACCGCACTTGGGTACATTTTCCTTGCGTTAAGATGCGTCTATTATTTGTGGGCGGGAAATTTCCTTATTGCTGCTTATTAAAGCTACAACAAAAAGCTAAACATGTAACAAATCAAAGAGTTTAAGCAAAATGAAGAGTTACAGACAAACTATATCTTCCTGTATGCGAGCAGAAGATGATTATCACTCAATGAAGCTGTATCTAATAAATTAGGATATCAGTTAAAACCTTACATTTGTGCATTACACTATATTATCCCAGAAAACTTTAGTACCGCGGAAACACAAAACCTTACGATATATTATGTTAATGCATAATTTAGTAATACGACCAAGTTTTCATGTAAACCGATTGGTAATTTTATGTAACATACTAGAATATAAATGAGTCCATAATTAGCATGATGTTATATTCCAAAAGTTTCACCCAAGTACACCAGTCATATTTTTTCCAGATGCAGTTTCACCTGTCAACTCCAGATTGCTTAACCAAAGGATAATTGGAGGCAACGATACTGCTATAAAAAATTACCCTTCCTTCGCTGCTATTCTTTTCCGTGGTGTTCCGATATGCGGAGCTGCCTTTATCAGGAACAATGGAGTTCTTACTTCTCGCAGTTGCGTTAGTGGGTACGACTTTCGCAGCCTTTTATTCTCCAATTTTATTTACCCACGAAATACTTTTTCAGATACCGCGCAAACATGTTGCAAGTTCAAGTTGGTAGCGCCATTCCAGGCGATGGAGAAATAGTTGCCGCTACAGGTTTCTGTGACCATCCTCAGTACAGCGTTTCGGGTTCCGTGGTCGATTACGACGTCACGTTCGTTTACCTTAGCAGATATGTTTACACGAGCACCACTGTTCAGTTGATTTCCCTTCGATCGGCAAATTACGATATTCCAGCTGGAAAACTAGCCACCGTCGTGGGCTTCGGAACTGCGGGATTTCAAGGACCCGCAAACAAAGTCTTGCAAGCACTTGATCTTCCAAGAGTCAGGGATATCGACTGCCAGCGAGCGTATCCAAGCGATGAAATTACAGACAGAATGGTTTGCTTTGGATACCAAGAAGGAGGAAAAGATGCATGCAATGTGAGTAGTACGAGGGCAGCCTTTTAAGTTTTTACAAAAACTAGGAAAGAAGAAATGTTTTTGGAACAAACTGAATTTCAAAATTTTCGCCTTTAAGATTTATGTACTTTTGCATGCGTTCAAACCAATTCTCGAAAAAATTTTCCACTCTGAAGTTGGTATCTCAAAAACATGGTTTTTGAAGGGTTCAACGGCGTCTTGAAGTGATGAAAATCGCTATCCACGCATTTCTTGTTTGACATTCGGGAAGAGAAAGAAGTCGTTAGGCGATAAATCAGGTGAATACGGGCAATGAGACATTAAATCGATGTTTTTCTCTTTCAAATAATCAATTGTTTGACGTGCTGCGTGAGAGCTGGCATTGTTATGATGAAGAATGATGCGACGTTTTCGGTTGCTTTTCTTAATTTCGTTGATGACTTCTGGCAAACAGATTTTTGTATATAATTCGGTGTTAGCTATTCTTCCATGTTCTAAAGGAATGGTTGCGACATGTCCAGTACAACCGAAGAAACAAGGGATCCTTTTCTTAGAAATGCTTAGGGAACGAATAACTTTTGTGGGATTCGGTTAATCTTGGAACACCCCAACAGCCGATTTTTGCTTAGTTTCCGGTTTATAGGAATATATCTAAGTTTCGTCATCTGTTACGGTGTTTTATACAATTAACACGAGCCCTTTTTTGAGTTTCGGTCAAATTATGTGGAATCCATCGGGAACAGATCTTTTTCACAGCACTGCAGTCTGCGATATGCCTGAGAATGCCTCTATCTCATTGTAAGGCAAATGCCGATCTTCTGCAATCATGTTGCGCTCAGCATCGATGTTTTTTGGAATAACAACCGATTTTGGTCGACCTTCACAAAATTCATCACAGACGGACGCATAACAACGACGAACTTCTGCAAAAGCCAATTGTAAACAGTCTTTTCTGATGGTGCTTCATTATCAAAAGGTGAACGGAGCGTTTCTATGCATTGTTGTTGAGTTAGGTCTTTACTAAAATCGTATAAAATCATTCAACGAAAACCTTCACGTGCAATTTCCATTTTTTCACAAAATTGCTTGTTTTAAGCGCTCACTCAAAACAAACTGCTCGGTCAATTTCTAAGCTGCCACTGTTTTCGCACTAACAAATATCAAATTTTACGAAAATAGTAATGACACATCTCAATAGCGCCACCTAGTGGTCGTTTGTAAAAGCTTAAAAAGCTACCCTCGTAGTAGTTGTAGTTTGAAATATTATTAACGATATGTGGTTTATTTAAACAGGCGGGTGGAAGTCCACTTATCTACCAGAATACGGTAGTTGGAGTGGTTTCTTGGGGCTACGGTTGCGGTTTTCCCAACACACCTCGAGTTTTTACCAGAGTCTACAACGAAGAAATCTATAATCATGTAACAAAGTGTTTCAGGTAAACGATTGCTGTAATGTGCGTCCTGGAATAGTGGTTTCTTAATGTTTAACTTGCAACGCAAACATGTATTTTAAAAATATGTATTAGAATAATTATGCATAATAATTTGATATTGTATGCAACCCAATTAACAGAGTTTCAGGTTTCGTCTTTACCTTTGTCTTCTGAAGAAGAATGTAGCTATAGTATACAATAAATTCTGTAAAAATAATAAAATAATTGTTCTATAAGCTTCGCCTCCGTAGCTATTAAATATACCAATGCAAGTATTAAAACAGACCCTGAATTTCAGATTTAGGCAATACACAACGCAGCTCGTCGATACTGCATCCTTAAATTCTTTAGAAAATCTTGCTTCACTTCTATACGGGCTACGACATGTAAAATGTATCAGAAAGTAAGAAAGCATATAAGGTCTATTAAATGCATTTATACAGAAAATACGCTGAAGGTCCTGGGTTCAATTCCCAGTACCGAAACATCGGATTCTTAATGGTCGTTCACTCTCGCAAGACAATGGCAAACCAGGGAGGTATTCTGCCTAGTAATTCTTTCTGGAGAAGAAGTGTTTACACTTCCCGTGGTTCGAAGCCCACGTTAAGCCGTAGGTCCTCTATGTCTGTGGTATTGTAAACGCGCAGCACAGTCATAGGAGAGAAGATCGCTACGTCTCTTAAGAGATAAAGCAATCTAAGAAGAAGATACAGAAAATAATAGAGCATGCCGTAATACAAAAAAGTTCACGTATGACTCTTGGCTTAACTTGAGGCTTGATCTGTATTAGAATTACGCGTATTTTTGGTTATTGTTTAAATAACAAAGTTGTTATGACAATTTTTTAATTTCATTTTTGACACTAAAAATTGCGGTGTCTATTCTGCCTAAACAGGCTATAAAGTACAGTACGATAAGCTCTTTTTTATCGGTGTATGTTCAAAGTACTTTTTTACAATTTGTTATGTAATGTACAAATGAGCACTTTGATCTACATTTATTAAAATTAGTTTTATAATAAATGTAGCATTATGTAACATATTGTGTGCTGCCTACTTTAAAATGATTAATCCTCTACATACACTTTTTACTTACTGTAAAAGTCAGATCATTAAGCAGCATGAAAAAAAAAGTTTTCCTACGTTCCTTCTAATAATTAGTTGTTCCTGTAATGCCTATACTACATCGGAATCCTGTTTATATCATAATGGAAAAAATAAACAGTATTTTATTGGCGCGAATAGAACAGGAGTTTTGTTTAAGGAATGGTACAAAAGAGCTTCAGAAGTTTACAGGAAATTTTCTGTTTTTAAAAGGCGCCTGCAGTAACGTTTATTGTGTCACCTTCGCTTTATTCTTATTCGATTTAACGGTTAGCTTGTCGACTAAATATAAAAATCTTAACGTTACTGTAATTTTATTTGCCTGTGTTAAAGCGAAAGTACTATCTAGCCAATACTGTACAAAGACACAGATTCTGTGTGACCGGCCATGTAAGTTTATAAATATAATTATATACAGTGCGGTCATAAAATGCTCCCCCTCTACTAACTTTTGAAAAACTTGATATTTCTTCACACAATGTTGTGTGCTTTAATGGGAGGCTAAACACTACTTTTTAGCCTGCATTTAAATGTTATAACTTTCAAAATGGCGGCTAGGCGCCATCTTGAACTATTTTTTTTAAATAGCAATGGGGGTCGAGTGAAATCTCATTTGAAAGGTATTTTAATTCTGCGTCTGACCCTTGAGTTTCATAAAAATATATTCATCCAGAAACAAATGACAGAGGATTGAATATAACAAGTTTATGGAAAAAAGAAGGCACGCGGAAAAATGTTGCATTTGCGGTCCGGATATGTTGTTGGCATCATCGAGGACAACAACTTTTCCTTATGGTAGTTTCCCGTATCTCGTACCGTTCGGCCGCCAGGGGCGTCCAAAGTCGAAATACGAATCGACGTTCAGCACGTGTCCACGTCATCGCAGCGGGTCGGTCGCGAGCTGAATCTGTTTGCATAAGGCGAAGGCGGTTCTAACATCCCGAAAGGGGCACGCCGCAGATTTTTACGTTTTTCTTTTCGACAATTTGGTGTCCCTCGCGCTCCCTTCGGGGATGTTAGAACCGCCTTCGCCGGCCGTCGATGGGCCGTACTTATATATATATATATTGGGTTTGTTACAACATTCGTCGTTTCCCGCATCCAATGCGTCAAATTTTTCTGTCTTGAGTGTCTTCCTGGGCTAACTGCCTACTTGACATTGCCCCTTGCACTGCTTGTCCCTGCTCCAGGTTCTTCGAGGTCGGCCTCTCTGCCTTCTTGCGGCAGGGAACCATTTCCAAATTTCCTGTGGCCATGTAATTTCTTCTATGCAGTTTAGATGTCCATACCATACTAGTCTTTTCCTCTCTATTCTATCTATTATATCCTCTTCCACTTCCATTCTTTCCGTGATAATTCTGTTGGGAATGTGTTCAAGTTTTGATACTCTGCAGCTTCTTCTTAAGGCATCCATCTCGAGTGCTTGCAGTGTTAGGTTTTGTTTTTTGTTTGCTTCCCAGACCTCTGAGTTGTACAGTACAATTCCTTTTACAATAGTCTTGTATATTCTTTGTTTTGTGCTGTTTATAATTTCCTTCTATCTTTTTATCTATGTTAGCCCTCTTCCATCCAATAGCGGATATAGGCCTCCCCATTTTCTCTCCAGTTGTTACGGTCGGCGGTTTTCCTTATCCATCCAAATCCGGCAATTTTCTTTATATCATCCGACCATCGCATCTGTGGACGTCCCCTTCCCCTCTTTGCCGTCCATGGTCCCCATTGTTGGATTTCTTTGTTCCATCTATTATCTCTCTGTCGCATAGTATGATCAGCCCATCTCCATTTCAGGGATGCTGTGTGTTCTACGACGTCAATCACTTTCGTTCTTTGTCTGAAATCCTCGTTTCTGATTCGGTCTTTAAGCTTTACGTTTAGCATTTGCCTCTCCGTGGCTCTTTCTGCTTTAGCTAGCTTGTCTGCGATGTTTCTTGTTAAGGTCCATGTCTGAGCGCTATATGTTAGTACAGGTACATTGACTATAAACATTTCTTCTTAAATGTAGCGGTATTTTTTTATTCTTTAGTATCTTATTTTGCCTACCAAATGCTGATCATGCTTGTCGTATTCTTCTTTCGATTTCTGCTGCTTGATTTTGTTTTCCGCATTTTACCATCTGTCCTAAGAATATAGGTCTACTCGTCTACATATTCTATTCTTTGGTTGTTTATTTCTAGGTTTTTGTCTTCTATTTGGTTGGTCTTAATTTTGGGTTTTTGCTTGTTCATTTAGAGATCTATTTTTCCTGATTGCTATTCTAGTTCACATATCATCGACTGTAGTTCTTCATAGCTCTGGCATATCAACACTATATCATCTGCAAATCTCAGATGGTTGAGCATTTTCCTTTTTATCCTAATACCCTTTTTTATCCCAGTCTGGCTTCTTAAATACGTCCTCTAAAATGGCTTTGAACAATTCTGGGCTCATGAAGTCCCCTTGCCTCGCCCCTCTTCTAATAGGTATGGGTTGTATATTGTCATATAATTGTACTATCATTTCCGCCTTTTGATATACACTTGAGAGCAAAAGTATTCGGCCACCCATTACTTTCCAATTAAAAGTGATTTTTAATATTAAACTGCGTCTTGTACAATACTAACTAATCACTCATATTAAAGAAAAATACTGCTTAATTAATTTTTTTAAAAAGAAATTCTCACCAACTGTCAAGAGATCACAGCTTTCTTTTATCAGTAGTGCCGTATGTGGGATGGTTTGCAGCTTCAAACAATGTATTGTTTCAAGAGTGCTATGAAACAGTTGAATGCGTGGCACTTGCAATTTGCATAGTATTTGTTAAGTTTGCTTCCAACAGTATTAAAATTAGTGAAAGCATGAATACATCTCCTGAAATTGTAGCTCAAGCTGTTGCTCTGCTTCAAGCTGGTAACAGTCAGCGATCTGTAGCTCGGCAACTGAACATGAAACGTTCTACTGTTCAGAATGGTTTTAGAAAGTTTTTAGAAACTGGTCGGTACGTGGCCAGAGCGAAAACAGGCAGACCAAGAGCAACTTCAGTACAGGATGATCGCTTTATTAGAAAGACCTCCTTGCGGAATCGCATGTTAAATGCTGTCCAGCTTAAACAAGAAATGCGAGACGTCAGAGGAGTAACAGTAAGTCGCTGGACTGTTAGAAGAAGACTTCTTGAAAATAGGCAAAGGTGCCGGAAACCTGCAACGTGTCCAAAATTGACGGAGGCGCATCGTGCAGAGCGCCTACATTTTGCTCGTGAGCACGTAAACTGGACGTTGGAGCAATGGAACTCTGTGCTCTTTTCAAACGAGACCAAGACTTGTCTATATGGTAGCGATAGACGAGCTAGAGTCTACCGTCGTCAAGGAGAACGATTTTCACAGGGCTGCATAGTGGAGCAAGTCGCTTTTGGAAGAGGTTCATGCATGTTTTGAGAGGGCACTTCTCTTCATGCAAAAACCGAACTGGCCTATATCCCCACAGGTAACCTAGGCGGTTTAACTGCTCAACGCCATATTTCTGAAGTCTTAGATGAGCATGTTGTCCTCTATGCTGGCTTCATTGGCGATAATTTCTTGCCTATGCAGGATAATGCAAGGCCTCATGCAGCTGCGAATTCTTCAAGATTACCTGAACGAAATTGGTATACGAGCCATGGAGTGGCCACCCAAAAGTCCGGATATGAATCCGATTGAGCACATGTGGGATGAACTCAAGAAAAGAATTCGATCACGGGTTCCAGCTCCAACAACGCTTCAAGAACTGACAAGGGCTGCTCAAGAAGAGTGGGATAATATCCCTCAGGATGTTGTTGAAGAGCTGATCAGATCCATGCCAAACCGTATGCAATCTGTTATACGAGCAAGAGGGAGTCATACAAAGTATTGAGTAAACTGCATTTGTTCAAACTTGTTTTTGTTTATGCTATTAATAAACAAATTAAAATTTTTTTCGTTTTACTTATTCTGACTATGATAACAAAAATTTTGTTAACACGATAAACAAAAGCTAACCAGAGATTAATTTGCTATCATTTGAGAGAGCAATAATCGGGCTTCGAAACGATACCAATGCGCTATTTCACAAATGTAACGAAGCATGCTATTTATTCTTTTAAAATTAAGGTTGTTAGGTGGCCAAATACTTTTGCTCTTAAGTTTATATAGTGAATTATTTGGGCATATCTGCAATCTACCCGGCTATTATGTAGTGCCTTTTGAACTGCCCATAATTCTATGCTATTGAATGCCTTTTGATGATCTATAAAGGCTAAATATAATGACAACTTGTATTCGTTAGATTTTTCTATTAACGTCCTTATGGTAAGTAGGTGATCTGTCATACTGGAGCCCTGGCGGAATCCTGCTTGCTCTGTAGATTGATAATATTCCAGTTTGTTGTTAAGTCTAGTAATTATTATTATTGTCAGTACAGCGCCATAACAACGATATTGGACTGTAATTTCCAGTCTGCTCCTATCTCCTTTCTTATATAGCAGTATTGTTAGTGAAGTGTTCCAATCATTCGCTATTTCGCCTTCTTGCAGATATTTATTTAATAGTATTTTCAATGACTTGAGTATTGTCTCTCCTCCTTCCTGTATTAATTACGACTCCATCTTCTTCTAGTGCCTTATTTTTCCTCATGTTTCTTAAGGCTTCCAACATCCCTTCCTCATCTATATCCGGTATATCTTCCGAGTTTATGTTTTGTACTTTTCTTTTTAGTTGCTCTTCTATTTATTCTGGCATTTCTTGTTTTTGTTCGTACAGATCCTTATAGAACTTTTCTACCATTTCTAGGATCTTCTTTCTATCATTGATTTTAATGTTGTTAATGTCTGTAATTTCATTTATCTGTTCTCTTCCTAACGCTCTTCGTGTTTTTCTTTCCTTCTATTACTCCTTCTATTTCTGCTTCTAGTTGTTTCCTTTTGTCTTCTTTAGTGTTTTATTAATTTTTTTATATGTCATAGTATTTCTGGGTTATTTCTTAATAGTTCCCGTCTTTCTTCAAATAATTCTAATTCCTTTGCTCCTCCATAAACCATTTAGTGGCTGTATAGCATTTCGTCCCTGGTTCATTCTGTTTTCTATATCACGCCCACCGTTTGGGTAGTTATTAAATAATGAATCTAAGGTACTGGAACTCTTCGCAGTGTTTTATGCTTTCTCCGTCTACATCTAGGTCCTCTCCACCTGTACCTACTGCCAAATATTTTATATTTATAACAAAATATAGAACATAAATATTAATATAAATATGAAGTAATATTCTACGTGTGCGAAGAAAATAGTACAATTATAATTCAGAGTCGTATTTAAAGACTAGTAAAACATTTAAGTGCTTAAGGAGTTTGTAGATATTTAACTGTTTCTGAAAGCCATTTGCAATAACGTTTGTTGTTCCACTTACGTTTTACTGTTATGTCATTTAACGATTAGCGTTCCATTAAATAAAATAAAATACAATCTTGCTGTAATGTTGGTTGCCTCCAGAACTGGCCACCCTATTTGAAAAATACTATACAAAGACAAAGTTTATACGAGGTTTATTTTTGGAATTTAAGGGGCGTATTCCGGCTGAAAAAGGGAGTAGTCAATTTAGTGCGTTGTGGGGGTGCTTTAGTGGTTGATGAGCTAGCCAGACGTCACTTTACCATCATTGTATTCAGTTGTAGGTATAATAAAGCGCTAAAATGCACACTACGATTTAAACCCCGCCAAGTGAAAAGTGCGCACTTTCATTCGTTTTCTCTATGCAATAAAAGAAAACCCTACAGAAATTTACCGAAAAATACACGAGGTTTATGGTTCAGACATCATGAATAAAGGAAAATTCAGACACTGGTGTAGAAATTTAAAAGATGACCAAACAAACGTGCACGATGATCAATAAAGTGGGAGGCCTTCTGTTGTCAGCGGTCCTGATTCGGCATAATTTCGGATATGGCCGCAAATTGTCCTCAAATTTTACGTCCTGGATGACATTGTCACGAATAGGCTGCAGTATCACAAACTTTGTTCTCATGCTCAGTGCGATTAGCCCACGTCGCTACTGCTCTAGTCACTATCATGCCTTGCCTAAAATAAAGTTTATTTTGTAATCAAGAACGCACCGTTTATTTTTTATATATTATTCACCAAAGCGATAGTCCATTACCACATAGGTAAAGAGAGTGCCTAAAACAGATCTTCTTCTTCGGGTACCATGGCCGTTTAACGGTCGTTGGTTAACATCATGTTGGCTACCATGTTGAGAATAATAACCTTGTTGGCCGCTGCTCGGAACAGCTGTATTGTAGTTTTCCGTACCATTTCCTTAAGTTCTTCAACCAGGAAGTTCTTCTTGCACCCGGTCCACGTTTACCTTCGATTTTTCCTTCTATAATTAAATGCAACAGTTCATATTTTTCAGGATGTCGAATAACGTGATCAAAATATTCAAGCTTCCTTCTCTTAACTGTTTTTACTATTTCTAGTTCTATGTTCATTATATCGAGGACTTTGTTGTTAGTGACTCTATCCACCCAGCTGGTTCTCAACAATCGCCGATATACCCACATCTCGAAGGCGTTTATTTTTTTTAATGTAGCTTCCGTGAGTGCCCATGCCTCCGTTCCATAAAGCAATACTGGTAAGACATAACAGCGAACCATTCTCCTTCTTAGTTTTAGCGGTAGATCGCGGCTGCATAATACATTTTTGAACTTGATAAAGGATACCCTGGCTTTTTCTATTCGGACCTTTATTTCGACCGATGGGTCCCATTGGTAATTGATAATACTTCCGAGATAAAATGGTTTATTGGTCTTCACAAGCCTTGTACCACTGATGCCATTGTTTGTAATGTTGGTTCGCTTACTTATAACCATATACTTTGTCTATTTATGTTAATCTAAGCCAAAATCTTCACATGTGTTGTTCATTTTTGTCATTAGGTTCTGTAGATCTTCTTCACTGCTAGTTAATATGAGTGTATCATCAGCGTACCTGATGTTGTCGATGGATGTCCACAAAAACTAGCGAATGATTTTCCTATATTGCTACTAAACTAATGGCGATGAGTACCGGAATCACATTGTGACTGGCAACAAGAATTCAATTTCGTAAACAAATGTTGAAATCAAGCAGCAATTATTGCAGTGGAAGCATGCGAGTTTCTCAAAAACAAAACATTTAGACAAACGTTTAAGATCAGAACGTTTCGTCACAAGCGGAAACCTTCTATGAGGAATGTATAAAAAAACGTGTACATGATACCTATATAATTCGAGAAGTAGTTCAGAAATGTATCTAAGCTTTAATTATAATGCATTTTTTCCATTTTAAATATTTGTTGTACGGCCGAACCGCCCATAATTTCCGATCAAGCCTCGTATGTTACTGAGAACGTTAAAGACCATGAAAGCTGATAATTGGTATCCAACGACACACAAGTTATGTTTAACAGGCGATTGATAAACCGGTTCTTTTGCAATGTAATTGTGATGTTTAATAAGGAAAAGCTGTTCTAATTTGTGTAGTTATTCAAAACATTTTATGCTACTTGCGTTATAATCTTATAAAACACGCCCTGTATAAACAGAAGTCTAAATATAGTGTTAATAAAGACAGTTATATTCAGACTATTGTTGGAAAAAATTATAATAAACGCATTTTGAAATGATATTATTATACTGACCTCGAACTTGTTCAACGAAAAGCTTACTAATATTTTATTTACAACTTTCATAGTAATAAGGTGTTTTCAGAAGTTCATTGTCTGTTGCCGGAATATTTGAAAAGGTCAGAATCTGTATTGCTTATCACTGGTACTGGATTATTTAAAGCCGTCGGGAAATTCATAAAACGAAACATTGAAAAGAACATATAACACTTTCTATTTCTACATAACTTATAATTTTTTCAGGTAAGAACTTGATAAACCTGTCAAGATGGTTAACAATAAATTGATGCCGTTTTAAAATATATTGTCGGGATTTTTGAAGAGTTGAATGGAAATTTGTACTTAAGTTTTATGATTGTATAATTTCCCATTAAATACCTCAAAAATGAAGCTTTTTATGTAAGATTTACACTAAAAATTTATGAATAATTATATGTATATCAACGATTCTAGCTCTGTGTGGCCACCTATATCACCTGCCTTAACTCTTACGAAGTTAGTTACATAACCGTATAGGTTTTTGTGCTTTCTGAACCTGGTAAAACTCGGTGTTTAAATGCTTAATAAACTTTTATGCATTCTACCGGATAATTCATGGAAGAATACAAGTATACCATTAACAAAATAGGCAACCCAAAATACGTATTACAAGGTACTGCGATGTCTAAATTGTTATTGGCGGTATGATGAAGCGAAGGTACCTATTCTATTGCTGTTTTTAGATATGAAACAAAAACTTCAATGTAGTGATAGCTCTAAAAGTTATAATCGGTACGGTTTAAGCAAAGGAACGATTTGTCTTCCATAGGTAACCTTTAACAAAAATTTTGTAAATATGACGGTATTTATTACTACCGAAAACGAGTATTATTATGTAACATAGTAATTGTGTTATATAGAATATAATCATTATAATTTCAACAGCACATATTTTGTGCATTTGATATCACTAGTTTCACAGTTAAAAGATGTTTCTGCCTATTTATGCCTACAGTCCGACCCACTTCCCACTTTCCACGCTCCGAACAACGTCAACCATTCTAGATAAGTTTTGTTATATGTATCGGCGACGGAAATAAAGGAAGTTTTATCATGTTAAAAAAAAGTTAAGGAGTTATTATTCAAAAAGTTATAATGCTGCGCTAATAAATTTTGCGAACACCATTAAAGAGATTACGCTATTTTTCCATTTATGTGCAAATTTTTTACATAATAAGCAACTATATACAGTAAAATGCCAAAAATATCGTACCCCATGCAAGTATAAAGTTTAAGATGTCATTAAATAAGGCTTAGAAAGGCAACTCATACTACTTACATTATCCAACAAGATACGTACGCGACATTACTTGGCGAATTTATATACAGCAAAACTACACAACGAGCATGAACATACTTGATATTCCAGAGTGTAAGAATATATTTCCATCTTAGTAACGTATTTGGTGGTTCTACACGTTCGCTGATACCGCAAAATTAGAGTGTGGGATCATACAAGTCGTCGATCGGGTTTAATAGGTCCTAAAATGTGTTTCATATCCAGCACTGTTTTCTGACAGGGATTATATAAATCTTCATTTGTATAGGTTACAGCTGTCCTATGCGACCTAAACATAAGACTAGACTATGTAGGTACATATTCAGAATATTTAGAGCATTTCCTGCTACTTTGCGACAGTTCCACGTTCCAGTTAACGTGTGCCCGCAACAGTTTAATTTCATCTTATAGTAAAGAATATCATACAATAGATTATTCACCAACAAATGTTGACAGTAAAATAGTTTCACAGGCAATACGTTGGAGTCGGAAGGCTGCACGTCGCTGGTGACCTAAACGCCCGTTTATTTCATAAGACTTAACGGGGTGTTTGTTTTATAAGGGCGCATGTCACCAGTGACCTAACGGCACTTTTGGCTGAGAGTTCCAGGTCATCGGTGACTCAAACCAAGGGTTCAGGTCACCGATGTCCGATGGTAGCTCATGGCCCAAGCGGGCCGCTAGGTCACCGATGACCTAAACCATAGTTAGCCCGGATGCAAAGAAGTAATATCATAGTTTATTCACCAACAAATGTTAACAATCAAGTGGTGTAGGTTACAGGCAATATGTTCTAGTTGTAAAACTACAAGTCGCCGGTGGCCTAAAGATCCGTTTGATTTTTAAGGCTACGGGTAAGCGGTGCCTTAACGGCCCGTTTGGTTCATCGGTGACTTAAGCCGAGGGTTCGGGTCGCCGATGTCCGATGGTAGCTTTTGGCTCAAACGGGCCGCTAGGTCACCGATGACCTAAGCCATCTATTTGGGCCATAATGCTACTAGTTAGCTCGGATGTAAAGAAGTAATATCATAATTTATTCGCCAACAAATGTTAGCAATGAAATGGTGTGGGTGCATCGACTGGTAAGGTTACACGTCGCTGGAGAGCTAAAAGCCCGTTTATGTCATAAGATTTAACGGGCTGTTTGGTTTATAAGATCACAGGGCACCAGTGACCCAAGGGCCCTTTCGAGTCATAGAGTTCCAGGTTATCGCTGACTTAAACCGAGGGTTCGGGTCACCGACGTCCGATGGTAGCTCATGGCCCAAGCGGGCCGCTAGGTCACCGATGACCTAAGCCATAGTTAGCCCGGATGCAAAGAAGTAATATCATATTTTATTCACCAACAAATGTGAACAATCAAATGGTGTTATTACAGGCAATATGTTCTAGTTGTAAGACTACACGTCGCCGGTGAGCTAAAGACCCATTATTTTTTAGGGCTACGGGTAACCGGTTAGAGTTACAGGTCATCGGTGACTTAAACCGAGGGTTCAGGTCGCCGACAGTAGCTCACGCACTGGTGCATTGTCGTGCAGCAGCAGCAAAATATTTAGGGGAAAGTCTTCTCGTCATTAAAATTGCACTATACTCTGCTGTTACTGTATTACCCTTCTGCAGATAATCAATCAGCAAGATTACTCGACAGTACCAAAACATCGTAGTCATTATTTTTTCTGCAGACTTTAAACTTCTGGGATGGGTAGAAACCCTTGACATGCCACTACATCGACTTTTGTTTCAATTCATAATCATAATGATGGATTCATATTTTACATCCAGTGACCAGTCCAACGCACCCAAAATTCTCAATCGCCTCTATCCAAACGTGCTATGCCATGGCACTCATGTAAACTATGTAAAGGTTTAAAGATCGTGAATTCTGAATCTCCTAGTAACTCTACCAGTTGCAATCACTTCCAATCACTTAGTATTTTAAACACATCTAAAGTGTATAATCTTTTACCACCACGATATTTAGAACACGTAAATACATATTTCGGCAACTAAGCTGCCATCTTCAGAAGGAACTTGAACTAACTAAAGTAATCTGGCTAGGAAATATCGTAGAGATAATCTCTTCACCAGGTCAACAATGAAGTCTAGTGACTTTGGTAAGAGGTTTTCCAAAGTATATATACTTGAACTACCATCTCCATTCAATCCTACATCCAAAGTGATCACTTCAATAGAGCTGCCTTGAGGATCATCATCCTCTGATCCTCGACCACGTTTAATCCACGTTTCGATCACTTGCAAATAATTTACTTGGAAAGACAACGCCTCTTCAAGAATAATTTTTAGGGCTGCTCCTGTGATGGAATGAAATTTATAATATAACCATATTTCTGTAAATTGGTATACAAGTTACCAAGGCATACGGCATTAAAAAAACTGCATCAAAATTTAACTCTGCCCAATCCGAGGATATAGAAACTAGATAAATTTGCTTAAAATAGCCAGTTTCGATCTGCAGTAGTAACTCACACAAGCATGTTTTCATACATGTTTTACATTCCATATGCACTTACATAAAACCTGTAATAATATTTGCGAACACTTCGAGTACTCCAAAATTTTTGAAAAAAGGCTACAAACTTTTATCCCCGCAGCAAGTTCCAAAACTTTATATTAAAACAAAGTTAGAACAACTTTTTCGACATCCTCGGTATTTTCCCAATCCTTTCGTGACAACTAATCAGATTACCGCATAATTCGATTAAAAATTACACGGGTTAACATATAACAGGCGATGTGGATGCTATCTAAACTTCTGAAACGCGTAGCTGTCAGCCTTTTTAAAACTTTCAGAGCAATCGGAGATCAAAGCGCTTTTTCGGACGGATGAAATTGAACTGGTAACTTTTTGCTTACAATTTATCTCTTTTTTTCTGGGAAAAACGTCTGAAAAGCTTTACGTTCGGATATTTAATTAAAACCAAACAAAGTACAAGAACGAATGAGTTCAATTCACATGACACATAAACAAGGTGTTCTCAAAGAGATACAATTTAAATAAAATTCTGTAGTCCTTTTAGATCGGCAACCCTAAAGAAATTTTTGAATCACTTACCGAAACCCCATTTTCGTTTTATCATCCATTAAATCAGTTTACTGTGCCAAGAGTTCCCTAATAGGCTAAATTTCAGTAGCTCTTCTATCCAGGCAGCTCGTTTATCTCAAATGGCAATCGGCCCATTTTTCAAAAGTACATTTAACCGGCTCCGTTCGGCAAACACCGAAACGCGATGTTACATTCGATTAATCAATTTGAATACTCCCACGAATTTTTATTTGTTTAGATAAATTTTTTCTGCCAAAATCCGCCCGGGCGGAAAATTATGCTGCTAAGGACAAAGGTTGGAGAAATTGGCGAAAACAAGCAGCCACGTTTCAGCAGAGGTTTAAAACTCAAAAGGCAGTCTGTTACACCGAAAAGTTCTCGTTTCGCGAAGTTTGAAGTTATTTTAGCGCAAATGTGCCCGCTGAAGAATACCCGCGCCCTAAACTTGCTACTCGTGCTGTTTAGACTTATTTCGTGCTTGCAGCCTTTGAAAGGGTTGCCAAGCTTGAAGTTCAAGCGCAAATGAGTTTCCAACTAGATTGGGATGGGTCGTTTAAAAGAAACTCGCTTAAGTTTCGATGGCACACAAGGGTCACCGAATTCTAACAAGTTCAGATTGCAGCGTGGAATAGAAGTAATGAAACGAGGTTTCGGTGAAATGGAAAACTTTCGTTGAAATTTTAGGCGATACAACCAAGTTTTGAGGGTTCTACCCACTGAACCTTCATATTATGAATTTATGTATATGTGTTATTCCATAAAATATGATGTAAATAGCGTGGATAGTTTGGAGCTATACGTAAATACAAGATTTAAATTAATGGAACGCTATATCTATGTGTCTTTGCTATTTTATGGAAGCAAAACGAGGATCTTAAAAGAGAAATGTATGTCCAGAATACAATATTTCGAACTATCGCAATACAGACAAAAGCTAAAATAGAATGGGTACAAGGAATAACGAATGAAGGAGTACGATACGAAAGAAAAATCTAGAGAAAAGTAGAGGTTGGAGAACACGGATGAAGTGGGACATACGATCTATGAAGAACCTGATGTAACATTGCACGACAGCCCAGGGGTTAAGGTAAATAGGTACGTATGGAAGCTGTCAGGAGGGAGAATTTCAGATCATGTTAGATGGAAGACGACATGGGCGATAAGAAGAGGACGACCGTAGGTCAGATAGGGGGATGCGGTGATGGAAGACTTCGCAAGCAAGAAAGAGATGCAAGAAAAAGGCAACGGTCTGTCAAAGATGAGGAAATCAGCTCGTGTGGCTGATAGATCTGTATGTACAGAATATTACTTCACTTACTTTACTTCAATATTGAGAATACACTTAGGAAGAGGAGAAACCAAGAAGTGACAAACCAAATTTCATTAATTAGGTATTTCGAGAAAAACGATTGGCATTTATTATTTATTTCCACAATCTTATCCTACCATATGACCACCTAGATCACTGGTCATCGTTGACTTTATTTTCAATGCCAAAATGTCACCGGTAATAGCCAAGGTTTGGCATATTAATTCACAAACTGATACTTTATTATTAAAAGTAATTTAAGTAAAGCGAAAAATATTTGATATTTATTCAAAGTATTTGCTTGAACATACTCATTACAACATTTTAAAAGCTTTTGAAAAGAGTCGGTAGAGCTGTCCGAAATTATTGATTTCTATTTGTCATTTACATTTTTCTTAATATCTTTTACGTCTTGAAATCATTTACCTTTGGGAACGATTAAGAAGTTAAGAAAAAGTCTGCTTGTATCAAGGCAGCCGAATACAGTGGGCGATTGGTCTCAGTAACAACATGTTTCAAGAGAAATAACTTCAAAATCAGTGTAGAATGGGCATTGTCTGTAGACAATTTGATTTCTAAAGATGATATGATGTACTCCAAGTAAGGAATTATTAGACACCGTCCAAAAATTTGGATGGATTTTCGGTTGGAGGGTTGCTTCTATGCATATGTTGGTCAACAACGCCAGTGCGCTTACATCAACATTCAAATGCTTTGCAGTGTCGCCTGCTTCTTTCAAAACGTCAGCTGTGACGTTCTCTGCATTTTTCCGATGCTCTCTTAGCATGACGAGAATAGTTTGAATGTGTTGATTAGCTTTAACTATGTCAAGTGACTTTAACTGAAGTGAATTTACAAGGGGTTCCAGTATAGGGGAATACTTCGCAATTAATGCTACTGACCTAAAAAATGACGATCTGCACGCCGCTACATGCATTTGATATGCATTTTCTTGTTGCTGCATTACCCTCTTCAGCTAATGTCTGTAGTGCTTCAACAATATCGACGAAGTGATCCTCAAAAACACAGATGCACATGTACTTCTCTGACCATCTAGTCTCACACAATTTAGGAATGTTCGCAATAAGCCTGCGTCGGAAAACGGACTCGTGAAAAAATATAATTATCTTCTTGATAGTTTCAACACAATTTCCAATTTCTGGGATAACGTTTAAATCGTTCACGACAAGGTTTAGCTTGTGTGCGGAACAATGGAAATACAATACTTTTGCCTCAAGATCGCCTGCAAGGCCCCTTCTTTTCCAGACAAGGTGGAACATCCGTCGAAGCCTAACCCCATACAGTTATCAAAGTCTAGCTTGAAATTTGTCAGAACATCTTCAATGGCTTTGGCAATACTTCTGGCAGGAAGCTTTTCAAGTTCTACAAAACCCAGAATGCTGCAAGCGTTAGCTTCCTTAATCCTTGTAACCATTTGTTCCCTGATTGTAGTTCCACATAGATAAATTATTTCATTTTGTATGATAGGTGATCGGTATGACGCGTTTTTGGGTCCAGGCTCAAAATGGTGTGATAATTGTGAATCACCTGCTTCGATGCGTGAAAGGGCATACGTTTATAAGTACGTCTTCATCCAGATTTTTGACTTTGAGATGTAAATTCTGTGTCGGAAAAAATGACGCAGGACACAACTGAAGACAGAACCTTTCTGTTTTTTTTTCTATTAATTTTTGGGATGTGAAGTAGGATGTCCACTGAAATGGCCTCCATGACCGATTATGTAGATTCAATTGTAACCTTATACCTATGGGCCTATACATGTGCTTTGCAATAATCGTGCATGTCCTTGTACTTAGTGAAAGGTCTGATGATGAAAGATCCCCAAACACCTCTCATCATGCTGGCTAACGGCTGAAGCAACACGCAATATTTACAGGAAACACCTTTGAGTTGCCTTGAGTAAGCTAACTATAGTAAATTTGTGTCCAGCCATGTGTGATTAAATTACCTCTTGAGGTGTTTGTCATCTGCCGCAAAATCGTAGTTCTTCGAAGGTACCCAGCCATTTTCCAGAAGATGTTTTTTCTTATCAACCGGCATAGTGGCCACCAGGCCGTCGATATTTCCAATATCATCTTCATGACAACCGTCGTCATTTTACTGTCACTGTCTGGCGCTGTGGTTTGAACCATAGAAGAACGACTCGCAGTCGCAGTGTCTGAAGCAGAGGGTGGTAGTTCTTCCTTGCCCTCTTCGTTGCTGCTGCTGTTGGTGCTGGTACTTTTCTTTCCTTTTAAATTCACAGGAAAAAATAAAATATAGCTTTTATTAACGTTCGTGTGGAGGCGGCATAACCTATACAAACGTAGATACCCACATAAACTTCGATACTTACCATTCTTACCAAAAAACTTTCTAATATCCATTTTTGTATAATTTGTAATAAAGTAGATGACATAAAACAACAAACTTTACTGTAGTAAAATTTGCACATATTTGTCACTTTTGTGTGAATGCAACTTAATTGCACTGACTCTAACCGAAATGTGCGCGCTATTATAAATGTACGAAATGAATAGCTTCTAGAATATTCTCGTTGATGCATCGTGAAATGAGACGAGATTATTCTAGAAAGCTCCTTGTTGCTACGAGCTAACTGAACATCCATCTATGAGAAGTCATAAGAACTACAACATGTACGTGTGTAATACACGTACAGGTTGCAGTTCTTATGACTTTCAACAGATGGCGCAGGGGCCTTTATTTCATAATTAGTTTCATTCCTAATGTTGACATACCAAGAAGCAACCTATTAATCAATTTTTCAGAAATTCGTTGTTTATATTGTTTCGGTTTTATTTTAAATTTTTCCCACCTTGGAAGGGAGGACAGCTGCCCTATGTACAAAATTCTGAACAATATTTTTTAGAAAATTCTGTGTCGTGTCATAGGCCTAAGTCTTAGTCATACTAACCGAATTTTGGGAAAATGTCTGAGATGAGAAAAACTGCCATAATTGTTAGGAAATATTTCAGGTGTAATATTTGATTAAATAAAAACAATTAAAAAGGCAAAAGAACTCTTTAAAATGAACTGCTAATAGAGTTCCTCCAAGTAATCTAGTACATGTTTGAGTATATTTTCTAAAGAAGAGCTCTCTCATTTTAAATACCTGCATTAAAAACTTCAGGTTTGCCTATATAAATGTAATTTTATAGTTATCAAGTATCTACCCCAACCTAATTTATTGGTACAAGAATATCCAGTAATATAGAAATAATTTCAAACGATATATTTCCAAGACAAGCAAAATATAATCAATGTAAGTTGAACAGCTTAACGTTAATTATCAAGAAGATCGTAGATTGTTTGTGAATTTTAATAGTTTTGTTCTACTTTGGAGTAAAAACAACTGCTAATTGGTAGCGAATGCATGACATTCTCAAGAACAGCTTACTGAAATTTATAATGCAGTTCCCTATTCATACAGTCAAACAATTAAAGCTAGTGCAGGAATTATTGCGTTTTATTATACGAGGCGTTTGATTATCTACGTAATATCTTCCAATTACGCTCATGTTACAAACGGGATCAAAAATAAAATTGTTCTACCTCAACCTGTGTATATAATGTTCTTCGATTATTGAAGTTAGCTCAGACAACTGTTTATTTTTCCCGAAGCGTTTAAACAGATGTACAGTTTCATCCCTTTTCAGGGATTATCCCCGAAGCTGCTTGTTTTTAGCTAAGAAAATATTTGCGTGAATCAACTACAAGTTTTGATTTTGTCCGAGAATTGTGTTAATAACTTAAGGAAGTTGTAGGTTGAAAAATATGCAGCTGCATGAGCTGAGTATCGCATGTTTGAATTTTATGGTACCTATATTTGTTAACTTACTAGAGTAGCAGAAGGGTAAACTGCTTTTTAACGCAATTGTAAGTACAGTTTAGTTTTGTTCTTCGTAGAACATCCAAAAGTAACATTTCTAAAATTAGGAAATACATCGATTGACCATTTGATACTTATAAAATGTTTTGCATTTATAACTAGTTTGAAAACATATTTCCGTTTAGTTCATCACTACAATACCAATATACTCGACCATTCACTGTACTCTTGTTTCCAGTTATTGCTTTCTCTACTGGCGATTTCAGAAACTATGTGAGACAGTACCCTTAAATTCGACTCATTGCCGAAATTAAAACCTGAAAACATATACATAAGAAAATTTGATTATGTACATACGTTTGGCAGTTACAGCCAAACAACCAAATTTTTCGATATTTTAATGTACAGGAGCCTCATTGTTTTCAAGATTATTCAATCAATTTTTTTTGACATTCACTAAGACTTGGTTTTTCTTCTTATTTTATATTTGTATATACTTACATTTTTCAAGTAGCCACTTTTTACGTAATTTCATCACAATCTTCGTTTACACATTATTATAAATAATTATTTAGGCACAATAAAATAAAATTTTCCTAACATAAGTCTACTGTAACTGGAATTGGATTATCCTTGAAATACTTAACAATGAAAAACAGCTATCTGTAAGAAGTTTCCCAAATATGTTCAAGTATTCATACTGTGATGACCCTGACATAAGGTCTTTGTTTGGGGAAGAACAGTCAGTTTGGAGATTGCAAAATACACGACGACAACTTGTAGTAAGGTTACGTAATATATCATTATCATTCTTCATTCATCATTGACAGCGTTTTCGTCCCACTGCTGGACATCGGCCTCTTCTCTGCCACGTGTTTCTCCTCAAAGCTAAGGTAGAAACACGGGGAACCTATAGTTTAACGTCGATTACGAACGACAGAAATTCCTAAGAAGGTTTTTAGCAAGGGCCCAACGTTATCAACCGGACTGGGAAATTGTGTGTGGTAGGTTGCAGACAAGATTTTTATAAATTTGCATAGTACAGGTTAGGTTTCGAACCCAAGCCAGAATCCACGTTTTGGTCAGAAAGCGAGCGCTCTACCAACTGAGCTACCACCACGCCCATATATTATTATAGGCACTGTAAATAATTTCGTAAAGAATATCTAAGAACATGAACATAGGGTGCGCTGAGAACGAGACCGGTTGATTGTACATGGGAAGTGCAAATTGAGCGGACTAAATAAATGTCCATGGGTTGGTACGGTACAATAAAATAAAGAAAGCAAGAGTTTTGTTTATCGAAAACTGAAGCTGGGCTTATCAAAAAGAGAACACGTATGAGAACTGGAGTGAACTCTCGGTTTAGGCAGTTTCGTGGCTTGGTTATCAGATAGTTTATATTATTGTATATATATTTATAAAGGATTTGTACAGTTGTCACTGTCTTCCTTCTCTCAATCTTCCTCTCCACTCTTCTCTGTTGCTCCATTCCCCCTCCTGAAGCCCTCGATTTTCCATTGCTTCGTCTACTTCGTTGCGTAATGATCTCCTTGGCCTTCCTCTCTTTCGTCTTCCCATAGGACTTTATTCTATCATCTTTTTTATCCATCTATGTTCTTCCGCCCTTCTACCCTTCTACCCACAAGTAGCTGAGTGAACCTGACTATTCATATCTTGGTTGCTGTTTGGTGGACTCAGAGACGTTTTTGGCACCCGTTTCCTAACTCGATATCCCGTTCGCTTTTTCAAACATCACACACCAAGTCGATACCTGAGAACACCTTGTCAATGAGTATTGCAATCTTATTTTACGTATCAGTTCGGGTTCAGTAAGTTATTGAATGTATCAGCTGATTACTATTACTAAATTTTGATGCGTGTATATGATTCCATACTTTGACGGTATTCGCATAGTGATTTGATTTGATCGTACAGCTACGGCTGTAGCTGACAAAGGTGCCTAAACATGCAGGGCTCGTTCCAGACGTGTACAGCAAACACTGCGCCTCGGGCTAAGAGAACAGCCTATCATGGATCTTGACGAAAAAGCAGTTGGGGTGTTGTAACGGCAGCTTAAAAGAATAGCTCCAATGATAAAACATTACTTTGTAACTTGCCACCATTAATTCAATACTATCCAAATATGAATATGGGAAACATTTCTAAATTTGCGTGTACTTCAAATTCCTTGGAGGTATTGGAATGGTGTTGGTTTAAATGGGGACAACTATGATTCGAACTGATAACGCCGTAAAACATATAGGAGCTGTTCCATAGATGTACAGCAAACACTGGGTCGCGTGTTAAGCCAACAGCCAAGAGCGGTCGTCAGAATAAAAGCTGCGGTGTTAGAAGGGCGCATGGGATTTATTCCTGGGTGAGAAAGGAAACACTAACTGGAAAATACAAACGACAGAAAGATATCGAATCCATATGCAAATTAAAATATAACCTTCGTTTATCCAGAAAATTTAGTAAAAGCTATACCACTGAATTATCAGAAATAAATTACTGTTAACCCCACTGTGTTTCGTTCTCCATTTCACAATTATTTAGCATCACGAATCAGATTCATCTTACACAACGCAAGTTTTTGTCTTAGAACCTCCGGAGCCAGGTGTTTAACGCAGGGTAGTCACAAAACTATACACATGTATGTATATATATGTACATATATATTTATATATATATATATATATATATATATATATATAGCTGTGTTACAAAAGGCTAGGAGTTATCTTAACTTACTACTAAATATGTAAAGCTTTCGTGTAAGAAATAATTTGTTTAAACACATAAAATTCACATCTGATTCATTTTTGTCGGTTTCCAATGTTGTTTTGCCATCATTGACTGTAATATTCAAGTCCTTTGCACAATTAATATGGGTTGGTTTGGATTAGAGTCATCTTAAAAAGGGCATATAGGAGACTTTTCAACAATTTTATGCATTCTTAAGCCATGATTAGTATATTATTAGAAAAAATGTAAAAAATTTGATGCTCCAGATTAAATTGTGAAGTTTCATAAGCTATAGCTATTCTTTGGTGCAAAATATGTTGGAACGGAGTTATATAAGAAGCTAAAGAAACTTTGTGTTGTATTTTCATAAATATTAGTGTGTAATTTAATTAATTATTTTTAAATGAATATCGCAATAGTAATGTGATTTGGTGACTTTGACAGATTTATGCCTTATTTGATGTCAAAATGTATTTTGATGGGAGTAACACAGTAACGAAAGGGCCTCGATGGAGTAGTGTGGATACGCACTGCCACTCGAGGTCACGCGAAATTCGGACCGATCGGTCGGCGTAACGAATCCCGACTGGGGCGACCGCATTTCGCTTAGTTAAGTTTACGGTGCAAGTTGAATGAATGTTTAGTGTGCAAGGAACGCCCGCACCCCCTGAAGTAATGCGAAAGCGGTTGCCAGGGGGTAACGGTAGTATGAATGAATGAGAAAATAAAAAAACACAGTGATGAAAGTTGTTTTCATGTGAATTTCTTTATAAAAAAGATAAATTAGTTTATAAAATGTCCATGTAATTTAGGTAATTGTTGTACTTAATTTCTACTGGTTGGAATCCTCTAGAAATTATCGATTCTGTCCTTGTCTTTGGATGTTGCTTAGAAACGATGCTTTTTTGTTGTTTTGTTTGATTAATAAAAAGCGGATTATATGCAAAGCGCATATATTTTAATTTTTGCACATCTTTGACTATAGTCAATTATGTGACGACTTCTCTGACGATTTCTTAGCGTTAGATAGACTGTAGCAAGTTTTTCAAAAAAATCACATACTTCGGATACTGACCTTGATATAGAAGCAATGGACCTTAGCGACACAGCTGCAGAACTACAATCGCACGACCATAGTAAAACATGAGTATTTTTGACATTTCTCCAAATGATGAAAGGTTTGAATCTCCAGAGGATAATCATACCAATGAAATGACCATTGAAAGCACTGCAATTCAATTTGATGATGGTTTAATAGTGGAATCACAAAGAATAGAACATTTCCTGCAATGGGCGAAAACCCCGGAAAGAAAAGGACAACGCAATACCGAGAAAACCCTTTATGTCATAACAGGAAGTGGATGGAAAAAAATAAACGCCGAAAAGAAAAATGCCAAAACAAAAAAAAAATGAAATAGAAGGGACAAAACGACGGCGTTGAGCAAAACCGTTTTTTTTATAAGGCTACCAAGAAATCTCTTAACGTACCAAAAAATACGGCAAGTAAATGCGTTCCTACTTCGACAGTGAGTAAACCAAAGATACATTTCTTACAGTCTATAGTTTTACTCCCGCAAGTAGCCTTGCTGGAGCTCATCCTCATGAAGCTGATTAGTAAATTCACGTACAATATTCCGGTATCTCTGAGCAGTAACAGTTTCGTAGAAAAATATGGGTCCCATAATACGTCTTCGAGACACAGCAATCCAAATATCAACTTGTAATGAGTGAAGGGGAGATTCGCGAAAAGTATACGGATTTGCAGCACTCCATTACCTCATATTTTGTGAGTTTATAATCCCCGAAAGGCCTCGTCAGAAAAAAACGTTAAATTTAGCAATTCGTCGTTGTTCATTAAATTTTGTTGGAACCACTGACAATACAAAATTTTATTTAACTATATTTTTTTCAATTATTATTATTATAATAAATGAACAATAATTTTTTTATTATTATTATTATTATGAAGCTTTCACAGGCTTTAGAGGCCCATCGCTTTTGGTGTGAGACAAGGATAAGTTAGTTTGTGCAATACACAACAGGGCCCGGCTCTGCGGCTTACCAAATTGGTATGAAACCATGCCTAACCTGCCAGGTTGTGTATTTTTGTGTATATGATGTTGTGACTCCTTTAGTGTGATCGTAAAACGAGGAGTGCCCATAATTTGATCCCCAATGGCAAATGGAGACTGGGACCCAGTACCAGTCACCCAGGGAATTAGAAAAATTTCCTACCCTAGAGAGATTCGAACCGGGAAGCGTTTGGACTATTACATCCAAAGCTTGGCTCTTTTACCACTGAACCATCCCCGCCCTGAACAATAAATTTTATTTGATTATTTTAATGTCTGTAGCCTAGTTGTTTTATCGTTCGAACGCCTTTAAACCCTTAAAAAAGATTATGATGTCCTTGTAATACCTTGTGAATCACTAATACCAATAACTTGGTACCTTGCGTGCCAATAACTAAAAAATGGTTTACTGCGCAACAAAATTGATATTACCTATGGATATAAATTAAATACACGTTTTGCAATACAATTATAACATTCTATGGAATATTACGTAGGTGTGTGTATGCACGTTTTTTTGAGTGCATGTATTTCGTGTTTAAAAAAAGCCATGGGAGTAGCTTATGGGTGCCAATCACTTCACCTCTTACCCTAGCTTTTAAATATAAACATTTACTGTGTATTGGTTATCACACGATATCGACTTACTTTCCTCTATAAGTATATTGCCCTTTTCCTATTTCATATTCTAGATGTTTCTTGGCACATGTGATACAGCTGCCGATTGCGGCTAACTTCATACATTTATTTGAGGTCTTCTGTGGTATTATAAAGCAGATAATGACGCACTTTGCTTGGACCTATATCAAACTGTTTAACACAACTTTGAAATGGGTTCTCTATTTTAGTAGATCTAATTTATTAATCTTTGCAAACACAATTAAACTTCAAGGTATTTTTTATTTTTACAGGGAAGCGTTGCGAATCCTTTACGATAAATATAACTGTAAGGTATCTACATCAAAAGGAAACACAAAGCTGTTCCGCCTACGATCTTTATTTTATTTGTGTCTGCCCTTCACTCTCAGACGATAACTAAATCAGATAGGGCATTAGCAACCCCGACCTGCTCCCTGAACAAAGCGGAGCGACAGAGAATGTAACCTAATAAAATCGAAGAAGTTACACAAGTCGAGTAATGAAAAAGACCAATAACACGTCGCACTTACACATTTTTCCAGTTTGTTGTTTTACTGTCTCCAGAGTGCTGTTTACCTTCTAAACTAGCAAGACGTTCAGTTCCAACAAAACAACTCTTTTACTGTTGAAATTCGATAGAAAGTTCAGCCACAAGAAAATTAAGCGACATCGATCTTTATGCGACTGCCACATCCTTGTATGTTTTTCTAACAGGAACTCGTTACAGCAAGTCCCGCTTAGGATATTCTCTTGAAGATAATGACTGGAAGCGAACAGAAAGGGATAGCGATAATGATCATAATTTTGAAGGCGCGCTTTTCGCGCGACTAAATAGCGCAAACGATGCCTAGAGGTGCACTAAACCGATGTTTTCTAGAATCAAGGTTCGATTCAGTCGTGGACGTATCCTTAGGGGATACGATGTGATAGATGGTTGGGATAGCGGTTTCAGACTATCTCGGATTTATATTTACCGCTTTCAGTACTTGAAACATCCATTATGGGATATACAGAGCGAAAAATTGCGTCCCTCACATCTATAAGGATCAAACAGATGAAGAGGAAAACAAGCACATCTGAAACAATTTCTGGATGCGGCATTATCAATCAGTAAAACCTATAAGACAGCTAAAATAATAGACCAAAAAACTATTAGCAAATAAACTCTTTTATTTTCACTTTAGGGCTTCAGAATGCCAGTTTGCTGATAGCATTGTTTTCACAGATTGATTGCAATCCAAGGTAGAAAAATCCTATAAGACACCTGTCCTTTAAGTGAAATAAAAAACTTAGGGTCTACTCTATTGAAATCAAAAGTAAAACATTGTATTCAGCGGGCTTCTTAAAGCTACCTATGTCATTAATTTTCTTCGAATAGAATACAGTAGATAGAATAGGGTGCCCGTTTATACATATGTATATATATATATATATGCTGTGATTGGCTTCCAGGTATTCTTCCGCGTAGTAACTTCTTGGTCCTGGGATGGACCGGGATGGTTGTCTTGACGACGTTTCGGCAAAATCACATTTGCCATCTTCAGGTCTTGTCGGATAACTGTCTGCTGGTGCTTCTTGTAATACGACTGTTGACGTTCGTTTCTGCTGGAGCTATATATACTTCTTGGCCGTTCCGTGTGGTTGCGCTTTGTTGATTTCGCGCTCGGTTGCGTGTGATGGGACCGGCTGTGACTGGAACGTTCTGATTTTGTTGAGGTGGTTCTATGTTTACTTGTTGGATTCTGTTGTGTATTTGTTTTTTGACGAGAACCGGTTTCCAAGCGGCTGGTAGTCTTTGGGTATCATCACGAGAATTTAGGTTTCTTGGGTGTTTCTCGATTTCTATAGCTTCCCTTATTATTCTCGATTTCAGGTGTCCTATATTAGCCAGTACTTTGGTGTTTTCGAAAGCAATTTTGTGGGATGATGTGCTTACGTGTTGTGCCAGTGATGAAGTCGTCTCGTTCTTTCGTACGGCATTTTCGTGTTCTTCTTTTCTCACGTTAACTCGTCTGTTTGTTTGGCCTATGTATGTTTGATCGCAGTCCCGGCAGGGAATTTCATAGACACCTTGATTCTCCAGGGGTATCCTTGTTTTGGGGTTTCGTAGAATGGAGCTGATCTTTCTGTTGGTTGTGAATGTTATTTCCACATTGTGCCTTTGTAGAATTCTAGAGATTCTGT
>JABXWE010000460.1:0-19219 GCA_014611495.1 Limonius californicus | reverse complement strand
ACGCCACTTGGAATGTTGAATAGCCAGATAAGCTATGCATAGTTTTTGCTTCCAGGTGATATTTGGCTAACTGGAATTTACAATTGAAACGAACACTAGCGGCCTCTGTAGCTCTGCACCCACAACCAAAATTAGTGAAACCATATCGCCATTTACATTAGAGGTCTAGGTGTTTATTTGCCTATGATATAAGGTTAAGGAAATGGCAGAGAGAAGAGGAAGAACAAGGATGGCCTGCCTCATAGGAAAGAACCTAAATGACACGCTAGTTAGGAAATTACTGGAGTACATAGCCAGTAGAGGAAACACCCAGATAGGATTATACACGAATAAAGCAGGAACACAAGAAGGACGTATAAGTAAAAGATACGAAGAGGACCATATGCAAGAAGCGACACACCGCAGAACGAGGAAACCTTAATCCTGAAAACGACGAGTGGCAATATATATGCGGAAGTCATTAAAAAGCTGAAGAGCTCGGTGGACGCAAAAAGGCTGACATTCACCAGAATGAATAAGACCAAGGAAGGAAATGTACAGCTAAGAATCAGCGAGAAAGTAGAAAAGAATAGTATAGAGTTTAAAGACCTTCTAACCAGGGAACCAGGAAATGTAGCGAATGTTGACAACAGACTGCAAAGACAAACAGTCATGATCCTAGATATAGACGAGACCACAACCCAAGACGAGGTTGCGGAAGCAATACAGATGGAAGTGGGTAACTCTGAAGGTGCACCCTTGGAAATACAGGTTAGGTTGTCACAGACTGGGAACAAGACGGGTGTTAAATACGCTTTTGCAACTGTTGATGCGAGGGTGCCAAGAAGGCTACTGGCAAACAAGAGGCTAGGAGATAGCTGGGATAGATGGAGAGTTAAGGAGGTAGTAACCCCGCCCAGATGCTACAACTGCCATAGCGTAGGCCATGTGGCCAAGCTATGCAAGAATAGAGAAAAAGGGGAGGCATGCCATAACAGCGGCGAATCGGGCCACCAAATAAAAAACTGTAGCAAAGAACGAGCATGCTACCTATGCAAATCGACAGGGCACAAGACGGACACGATGCAATGTCCGATTTACCGCGAAATGGTAAACGAGCAGAGGACGATGGGCGCGTATTACACCGGTCAATGAAGCTGCTACAAGCGAACGTGAACAGGGACAGAGGTGCTACGGACTTACTACGACAAAACTGCATAGAAAAGGAGGTAGAAATAGCTCTAATATCCGAACCGAATCAAAACATGGCAAGAAGCGGAGGTAAATGGATAGTTGACACCAACGCAGACGCGGCCATATATCTCCCACACAACGGGGTGACGATAACCAAAGTCGGCAGAGGCGAAGGCTTCGTGAAGGCGGAGGCAAAAGAATTAGTAATCTACTCGTGCTACAAATCACCCTAGAAGCGTTTCAACAATACCTGACCAGATTGGGATGGGATATCCAACACGGAAGGAACTCTTGTTGGGGGCGATGTTAACGCCAAGTCCAGCAGATATCACCAATAGATGATAGAACCGTACCGATACTGGTAGAATGGATGGAGGAGAAAGGTCTGCATATTATCAATGCGGGAGAAACGCCAACCTTTGAAAGAAACGGAAGTCGATCGTATATTGACTTAACGATGTGCACAATTAATTTAATTAGGAACGTAACTAAGTGGTAATGGGCGGGGAGGAGAACTTTAGCCCACTTAGAAACATACACATAAAGATCAGGGATAACATAATAGTGAACCACCGTCAAAGGAAGTGTAAAAAAGCTGGGTGTATAACAGCCAGATGTCGGCATAACTCACAACACTGCTAGAAGAAAAGCCGCACGCACAAGCAGAAAACCGATATACTGGTGGAGTGAGGATATAGACGAATTGAGGAGATCCTGCACAGTGGCAAGGCGCCAGGCAACGAGAATAAATGGCAATATGCACGCACTGCCAGAACAGAAAGAAGAGGCACGCAGAGTACACAAAAGCAGCAAGAAATCACTCAAAAAAGCAACTAAGAAAGCCAAAAAAGCAGCATGGTGCAGATTATGCGAAGAAATCGACAACGAAATCTGGGGGAAGGGATATAAAATTGTAACTGGTAAGCTTGGCCTACGCACCCCGACATCCCTCACTGACGAAGAGCAGCTGGCGGTAGCCAGAGGACTGTTCCACGAGCACAGAATAGTGAGATAGACAACCGAGCACGTAGAAAGCGGCCAAGTGCCTAGTTGCACAAAAGAGGAGATGGAAGCGGCCGGAAAAAGGATCAAACCGGGCAAGACAACGGGAACATATGGGATACTCCCGGAAGTAGTGAAAGTGATTGCTGAGAAAAACGCCGACCTGTGCTGCAAAGTTCTGGATACGTTGATGAAGGAAGCATTCTTCCCTAGAATGTGGAATGAGGGAAGGTTTGTACTACTAAATAAAGGCAACAATAGCTTTAGACCCCTATGCATACTTAATACGATAGGGAAGCTACTGGAGCACATTTTGAACCAACGACTGCTGGAGGAGATAGCAGACAAAGGCGGACTCTGACAATCAGTACGGCTGCAGAGAGGGCCGGTCGACTGTGGATGCAGTGCAGAAGGTTATCAGTATCGCGCAGGATGCTGCTAGACGCCAAAGGTTTGCAGTTCTGGTAACCTTAGATGCCATGGAAGGGTGTAATAAAAGAGCTAGAGAAGAGGCGAATATCCCCGTACCTAATAAAACTAATGAAGAGCTACCTGCAAGTAGAACCCTGGAAGTGGGGATGGGACTGTCGATGGAGATAACGTGCGGCGCTCGTCAGGGCTCTATACTCGGTCCCACCTTATGGAACGCTTACTACGACGGGGTGCTCGAACTCTTACCAAAGGACACCTACACTATAGGATACGCCGACGACCTGGCGCTGGTGGCTTGCGGTAAGGACAAAGTTGAGATTAGGGAAAGCATAGAATGGTCTCTGCTAAAAATTGAAAGAAACGTGACTGGATAAGAAGGGCCTAGAGCTAGCACCACATAAAACGGAGATGGTAATACTCCATGGAAGGAGGAAGCTGAAGGTAATAGAAGTGAGGACCAGGGATGTGGAACTAGTGAGCCAGAACAGCCTGAAATATACATAACATAGAGCAAGTGGCGAAAAGAGCTGAGCGAATAACCGTTGCTCTCAGCAGGCTACTCCCAAACGTAGGCGGAGCGAAAGCAGGTCGGAGACGAGTGATATGCTCGGTTGTGAACTCGATAATGGTGTATGGTGCGCCGGCGTGGAACAACGCTGTAAACATAGGCAGAAACAGAAGGAAAGCGTACAAAGGCGCGTGGCAATCAGAATAGCCAGTGCCTCTACTAAGGCCATACAGGTGGTAGCCGGGGTCACTCAAATCCACCGGCTAGTGCTAGAACGCTCCTACACACAGGGAGACAATAGAGCGGCCATAATGAAAGCGGCAAGGGACCAAACCATGAACCAGTGGCAAGAGGAGTGAAACAACGAGGGCGAAACTGCAAGATGGGCCATGCGCCTGATTACGGCCATGGGTAATGCGAAAACATGGAGAGGTGGGCTACCACCTAACACAAGTTTTAACAGGGCATGGCTGTTTTGGCAGCTACTTACACCGGATCACCCTGACAGACACCGATACGTGCGTGTATTGTGGGCAGATGGATACACCCGCGCATACGGTGTTCGAGTGTGCAATATGGGACGCCACTCGGCTAAGAATGACAACTGAAATAGGTCAACAACTGACGCCGGACAACATCGTGCAGGAGATGCTGGATGGGCCGGAAAAGTGGAAGGTTGTAGAGACTGCTATTACGAAAATGTTGACAACGAAAGTGCAGGAGGAACGGAGGAGACAAGAGGCTTGAGGTGCAGAAGGGGCGTGCTGCAACGAAGTAATGTCGAACGATGGGTTCCGGGCAGCATACGAAAAAAAGGGGGATTTTTAGTCGGTAGGCAATTGGGTCTCCTTCCCAGTTGAATCCGACACGCCCAGAATATTTGGGCTTCTTACAAAGAATTTCCCCTCCTTCACTCCTAAAAAAAAGGTCAGGTCAGGTCAGGTTAGGTCAGGTCGGTTTGCAGCGATGAAGATAATCAGCAAAAGGATAGCAATATAGAATAATAAAGGAAGAGGACAAGGATTCGTATGGATAGATATTGAAGGGATAAAAGTGTGCAGCTGCTACTTCTCACCGAAAAATACAATCATGTAATGTGAGCAGTTCTTAGAAAAGATAACGCAAGAAATGAACAAAATAAGAAAAGAAACAATAATCTCCGGGGAGTTAAACGCAAAATCGCCGGAATGGGGAGAGAAGAAAGAAGACGCAAGAGGCAGAATAACAACGGAATGGCTAGCTCAGAATAAACTTGTGATAGCGAACGAGGGGATAGAACCAACATTTGAAAGAAGAGAACAGACATCCGTTATAAACCAAACATGCACAACGGAAAATACAACGGAAAGAATTGCGGGGTGGAAAGTGCTGACCGAGGAGAGTCTTAGCGACCACACGTATATATTATACGACCTTAGAGCAAAAGGTACAAAGAGAGAACAAGCCAAAAGATGGGAGAGTCTATGGAATCTCGAAAAGATGGACCAAGAAGCGCTAAAGAGAGCACTAATAACAAAGATCAGCGAAGCAAAAAAGAAAACAGCGAAAGAGTTTATAAGGATAATAACCTAAACCTGCAATGAGACAATCCCAAGGAAGAAAATTGGGAATAAAAGCCGTATAGATGGAATGAAGACATAAAAAAGCTAAGAGAAAAGTGCAACAAAGCCAGAGGAACATATATAAGAACAAAAAAAAGGGGCCAGCAGGAAGACACCGACGTTAAACAATCAGAATATAAAGAAGCAAGGAAAGCACTCAAAATATCGATAATACGGGCTAAAGAGGAAAAATGGCAAGAGCTGTGCGAGGAATAGTGGCAAAAAAAACTCAGGATAACACCCCCAAAAATAAAAGCAGACATACGGAAGAAGGCAATACGGGTGCTGTTCCCTCAACATCAGGTAACAAAATGGGAAAGGAAAGCAGTAAATACAGCAATTGAGCCACTCTCAAAAGCAGGAACTCGAAGAGGCCGAAACGAAAGTGAAATCAAAGAAGGCGCCCGCGCCAGACAACATTTCAGCAGAAATCCTGAAGATAGCAGTAAGAACAATACCAGAATATACGATGGAAGTGATAGAGAAGACAATAAAACAGGGAAAGTTTCCAAAATGCTGGAAGAAGGCGAGACTGGTACTAATAAAGAAGCCAGAAAAGGAGGCAGAGGATCCGAGGACGTATAGGCATTCAGTAAAGAAATTAATAAGAGGCGTAAGGACGTTTACTTCTGCATGATACGACGTATAGCAAGCAGTCGTTGTGTATTTATCGCTCCGCAGCTTGTATTAAACGCTTAATTTAAAACCTAGCCGTTACTGAACCTACAACTTTTCGATATGAGTATCTCAACTAACCACATCTGTGTCTACAATAAGTGTTTTAAAAGAAATACGATGCATAAACATATTTCGTTTTTTAAGTTTCCCGTGAAAAATGCCGAGCGAGCGCAAGAATGGAAAAGAAATTGCGGAAATATAAAAATTGCCCAAATGGTTGTGGCAAGTTTAACCAATAAACTAATTTTTAAGCACACTTTTCATCAACCGGCATTCTTATAAACAATTAACGAAAGTTTTTAACAAAAAATGCAGTTCCAAAAAAATATCTCGAAACGGACAAGTTAATCTTGTTTATAAATAATATTATTATACTGCTTATTTTGCCACCTGTATTGTACTGTGTTTCAGATGTAATTGCGCGTCGGTGGTTTTCCTCTTTGTTATTTAAAACTTGTAACATGTGTAAATCGTCGAAGACGCTCACTTTGTAGGAAAATGAAGAGTGCACAAAGTAGAAATCAACGGATTCGCAGATTAGCGCGACATTTTTCGGATTATCCAGACAAGGGAACACAAATCAACCGCTGTTCGGATTACCGCAAATTCGGATTAACGCGTGTTCGGATTATCGCGACTGTACTGTAATGGGATAGTGTTTTAATGTCCGTTTTTGTTATTTTTTTACAATTTATAATATTAAGAATACTAGTTTTACTGATCTATTTATTATTAGAGCCCGGAAGTTCAGGCACTACAGATGAACCAGGGTCGTCCCACTTTCAAAATACCCGGCAAAAGCAATTCATTTTCAACATTGCTGCTTCTACTAGTAGCCAACCTCTTAACACCCTATGCAAGAACACGTTGTAACGGGCCAAAATGGTGAAAAGTAAATATTTGGTGTTTAATTACCAATTACACGAAGCTTCAACATTTTGAGATAAGAGTAGCTCCAACAACAAACATCTGCCGTAGCCGTGACGTGGAATGTTCTAGAACACGCGTCCCTCTCTCCACCAGAGGGGGGTGCGCGCATGACGGAAATGGAGAAGTGGCCAGTATAAAACCACCAGCGCGGCCATTTTGAAATCACTTTATTTCCTGGCTCTTCATTTCATCGAAAGTCAGAAAATATTCCTCAGCCTTCTTTTAAGAGTATTCTTAAAAGATCCTAGTGTTGAAACTCCGTTCCTGAAATTAACCAGCCTACTAAAATCCGTTTACTAAATTCCGTATACTTACCCGAAAGTGAATTAATAATTTTCCAATATTTTGCCGTTGTATTAACAAATTTAATAATTTTTAGTTTCCAGTTACAGAGTCCGAAGCTGAACGAGCCAGTGTGCGTCGACCGTAGATAGCTGTCGGGGTAATTGGTTAAATTATACCGCCGTTCGAATCGTTGGATTTCTAGCACATTTTGACAGTAAAGTTAGTGGATATAAATATTTAACTTGCTTTGCTTGTTCATTTGAGTGCCCAGTAGTCCGTCTTCCCTGTGACAGACATTTTTATTGATCTTGTGCCGATGTTTGAAACGGTTAAAGTCAATAGAAAATTCTGTATAAAGGTTATTACTGCTAGGGGAACCGGTGTCTGAATCGGCGAAGTACCTTAATTTTAATCACACCTGTTGTTATTAGTTGAACACCCTGTACAAGGTTTGTCGTAATTTGTGGAGAAATTTCACAAGCCGTCAAATTTTTGTAAGTCCCGCTAGAAGATTTGAATTGATTTGGAGTATTTTCAACAGTTCAAAGCGATCTACAAATTCTATCGCAAAGTAATTTTGTGCAAATTTGTAGGGAAAGTAGCCCCATTCTCGTTAGTACGCTGGAGAATTTTAGCTAACTAATTAGAGCGCATTTTCCGTGTGCCCGATATTTTCACTGTAAAAGTCAGAATCCGTTCCGAGTAATATTTACGTAAAGCAAGGTTGAATTATCTATACCACCACTGCACTGTTAAAAACCGCGTAGGTTGAGTTTTAACTTCCAGGAAAACTGATTTACTTAAAAATCTCCTGTTTGAAGATTTATTACCATAAAGTTTGCAATTCAATACACACAGATTGTTTATTCTGAAGTTATTTGCATCGAACGAGACACAGGTGAATCTCGGTATAGAAATTGTCACTGGCGCTTAGCCGAGTTTCCATTGTTCTAAGCGAGGAAAATTTTCCCACTGATTAAGTATAAATTCTTAAACTGAAAAGTTTAACACTCACTGTTAATAATCCCGAATAACGTTTATCCGCTCGGAAAGAAATTATATTCCTTGGTATCAACAAATTAAAGCTAATTGGCTTGCTTATGTTTGATTAGTACAGGTGACAGCGGGGACATTTTGTCCACTGGCGAAGCTGTTTCAACTACCCGAACCCGTTCGCAGTCGGTCTACCGAGCAGGGACGTACGAGCCAGTGGACCTACCGCGAAAATCAGTGGCAGAGACATAATTTGATTTGTTACTAATTAATTCAAGTTTAATATTTATTTAATTTATCCATATTTTGTACATATCACATTGCGTAAGTTTACTTTATTTATTTTTTCCAAGCACTTATAATTGAATTCTGGACACCTCGAGAGACTACCCAGGTTATAAATTTTTGGAGCGTTCGCGCCCCGTATAAGCACCGGGTGGAACGTGAAGATTCATTTTCAGATCAGGATGATTTTGAATCCCCAAAATTAATAAAAAGGGGCCTACCAAAAACGTGGAGTCTCACCAGCACGGAAAGTTGTGAATCAAAAATAAGTCATCGGATTTTGGAAATGGATACTCCTACTGTAACGATGCTCCCGCTGCTCATACGAGACGCAAACGTTTCAATATTTGTTCATCTGGGTATGCTCTGGAGTTGTCCAGGATTCAATTACACGAATAGGCTTGAAAACAATTAAATTTTATTAAACTGGTTTACCCTTAGGTACATATCATTTGTTAAATTAAATAAATGCAATTCCACTGTCTAAATAAATATAATTCTACTGTATAAATCAATTAATTAGATCCTGGATACGCCACTGGGTAATCTTGGGTACTCGACTGGGTGAGATCCTGGATACGCCACTGGGTAATCTTGGATACTCGACTAGGTGAGATCCTGGATACGCCACTGGGTTCCTCTTGGTAGTCTCACTAACTCGCTCTTTACGGGTCACGGGAACTGCTCACAGCTGATCGGTCGGTCGTGTGACCTGCGGTCAACAAGATGGCCGACACGTACACCTATACTATCAACACAGACACTCCAATTAATATGATTTGCGGGGACAACAGAAACGAAATTCCCTTGTGTTTAAATCAACGTAATTTGTGATTAATGATCGTGAATTACACCTTTTACAGCGTACGAATATGTGTTTTAATGAACCCAACGGCGGCCGGTCTCGGGCAAGGCTCCCCAGTACTACAATCGCCGCAAATCGCTTTCAGAATAAACAATCTGTATGTATGAATACAAAACTTTACGTTATTCTAAATTCAAACAGGTGATTTATCAGTAAATCATTGCTCCTGGAATTCACTCAATCTACGCGATTCTTAACAGCTCAGTTTAGCACAAATAAATTTAACCTTATTTTGCTTTGTTTATTACTATTATAATATTCTGGCTTTTATACTGAAAATTTCGGGTACACGGATAATTCTCTGATTAGCTAACTAAAATTCTCCAGTCTTGCTAAGAAGAAAAGGACTTAATGTTCCTCCCACAAATTTGCACAAATTAATTCTCTGCGACAGAATCTGTGGATAGCTTTGAATTGTTCAAAATGCTCCAAATCAATTCAAAATTCACTAACGGGACTTACAAGCATTTGGCGTTTCGTGAAATTGCTCCAGGAATCAAGACAAATCTTGTACAGGGTGTTCAATCAACCACAGTGGGTATTACAGTTGAGATACGGCACCAATTCGAACACTGATTCTCTCAACTATAATAACCTTTATACAGAATTATTTATTGCTGTTCTCTCGATTCAAACACCGGAGAATAGTCGATAAATATGTCTGCACAGGGAAAACGTACTACAGGGCACTCAAATAAACAAGCAAAGCAAGTCAAATTTTTATCTCCACTAACTTTACTGTTAAAAATGTCCTGGCAATCCTAGCGTTTTCGAACGGCGGTACGCTGGCTTGAATCGACCCCCAAAGGCTACCTGCGATCGCTGTGCACTGGCTCGCTTCACTTCGGACTCGGTCACTGGAAAATCAAAATAATTAAACGCGTGAATACAACTGTAAAACACTGGAAAAATATGAATTCACTTTTAGGTAATTATTAGGAATTGTTAAACGGATTTCTACTATTCTGGTTATTTACAGGAACGGATTTTTAAACACTGGAAACTTTAAGAATACTCTTAAAGAAGGCGGCGGTATATTTCTGACTTTTGATGGAATCAAGAGCCAGGAAATAAAGATGATTTAAATGGCTGGGCAGGCGGTTTTACAGGAGCCATTTTTCCACTTCCGTCATGCGTGCTCCCCTCTCGGCTGGAGAAAGGGACGTTTGTTCTCGAACATTTTGCGTGACGGTGGTTCCAGATGTATGTTGTTGAAACGATTATCTTCAAAATGTTGTTACTTTGTTGACTTGGTAATTAAAACCAAATTATTCACTGGACAACATTTTGGGCCCGTTACACTACTAAGGCCACATTAAAAAGAAAGTGTCGGGTATTTTCGTGCAAAATCAAAGACTCGAAAAGAAAATTAAAAGCAAGAAAGTCGCAAACCTATATGTAGATTAACTAAAAAGAAAAATTCCTTTTTCGTTAGTAACGTGCTTAGTAATGTATTAAAGTACAAAAGCAAGTCAGTGAAAGTTTTTGTAAATATGCAGCTATTTCATAAGAAGGGTTTGAAGTGGTCAAAATCTGAAAGGCAATTGGCTCTTTCTTTGCATTACAAATCGCCAGCTACTTAAAAATTTATGCTCTATAATTTGAAGTTTAATTTACCGTCAATTAGAACAATTAAAACTTGGTTAAAAGTGACTCAGTTAAGAACCGGCCTGAATACTATGTTAACCAAAAAGTTGAGATTGAAAGTACATTCTATGATGGAAAGAGATAAAATGTGTGTTGTGCTGTTTGATGAGATCACATTAAAAAACAATTAGAATTCCATCAGTCTGAAGACATAATTGAAGGCTATCACGATCTAGGGTCTTTAGGCAGGGATGTAAAGTTGGCAAGCACTGCTTTAGTATTTTTTATTCGTGGACTTGTTTATAATTGGAAAATACCTTTCTGCTATTTTGTTTCTGCAGGACCTGTGGAAAGTCATTCATTGCAGCAAATTTTTTTGCTTGTAGTTAAATGACTAAAAAACATATCATTGAAACCAATGGTTTTAGTTTGTGATCAGTGTGTTCAAACAACCGTAGTGCCATGGCTTTGTCAGGCGCTTGTAAACAAGAACCCATGGTAAATATAGAAGGTCAGAAAATATTTACGTGTTTCGATGCCCCTCGTCTATTGAAAACTATCAGAAATAATTTTATGAAAAGAAACCTTCAATTTGTTGTTAAACAGAGACCCGTGGCTTAGACTGATGTTGCAAAAACTTTTGAAATTGACCAAAAGAGTACTACTACGAGGGCTATGTTAAAAGTAACGTCAATTCACATTACGCCTACTACAAATTTTCAGAAGATGAGGGTAAAGTATGCAGCTCAAATATTGTCGCATACTGTAGCCGCAGCTATTAAAACAGCAGCAACAACCAAACAGTGTAATAGTTCAACAGCTTACGATACAGCAGATTTCATTGAAAATATTAATAATATTTTTGATCTACTATTGATTTGAGAGGACATTACGATCTATCCTGTTGCTGTGGAGTCATCTGAAAGATCTGGGGGTCAAATATCTTCTAACAGGATTTTTAAACCAAGATCCTTTGGAAAATTTCTTCTCCGTTGTAAGAAATAGAGGCGGCTATAATCCTACACCAACAGTGCGTCAATGTCGTATAGCTATTAAGCATAATATAAACGTTCGACTTCAAATGGCGGTGGATACAGAAAACTGTGAAGTCGAAGAAAGTGAAAGTCTTGATATCGACGCTCAGCGAATTACCCCCACAGAAAGTAATCTCGAATATAATGAAGAACCTAAAGATGAATTGACAGAAAATGAACTTCGTGAATATGAAGTAAACGGAACCATGTACTGAACATGTTGCAAAAATTGAAGATAATACTTTAGAGAAATGCACTAATGTTTATGTGGCTGGTTATTTGGCACAGGAAAAAAAAGTTCACTGGAAATTATGCTCTGACATATTAACAAAGGGTGAAGGTGATTTAATAAATGAAAATGAACTTTATCTCCTGACGAAAGATTATTCATGTGCAAGCAACATAACATTTGTTGCCATTGTGACATATTTGCTAGTGAAATTCAATGCATTATTCAATATATATAAATGTGGAAATAATGTCACCAAACATATAAAAAATAGTTTAGAGATCTTTACAAAGTAAATATCCCGACTGGTTCACGTTGAATGGAGATCTATCATGTTCAACTCATGAAGAACTCCTTCTAAATTTTTTTATAAAAATGAAAATTTTTCATCAATTAAAGTGGGAATCTGAAAATTATGTTAATGCTCGGAAAGACAAATCTAGGAAAACTCCAAATGCACATAGAAAAGTACGTATTTTATCTAAAAAATAAAACATTATTACATAAATTCTCCAATGGTTAAATAATATTGTTGTGCCGATTGGTTTTTTTGCACCACTAAATCGGCCACTGTGTGTATAGTTTTTCAAAATATCAAAATACATAAGTTCTTGATATTATTACCAATAGCTTGCTGTGCTTAAAATACATATTCAAATCTGCAAAACTTTGTTCATTATTTTAGTGGTATTTCTTGTTACTAATCGTAGTAGCGATGGAATTTAAAAAATAAACAAAATGCTTTACTTTTGCGTTTGTTGATCTGTTGATCCTGTCTAGTTCGTAACCTTTTTTTCTAATTTACTGAAAATGAGTTGAAAATTCTTTGAAGAAACCGATATAAGCTCCGATATTTCACAATCTACCTAGTTTTTGAAAGTAAAGGTATTGTTGGCACGGTGGCTCTTTGTTTGGACTTTCTCTAGAAACTTTTGAAGACAAAATTGAAAGCAGGAACACATTTCTTATTGCAGCAATAGATGAAACACGTGTTCCATGTCTACCTACCCCACTGAGGGTTGAACCCGCCAGCCCGTAATAAACTTTTAAGGAAACCAAACGGTCCCATGCCCGGAGGGTGTAAGGTTACATATCTCATAACTGTATTAATACAATATTTTGACGCGTACTTTAGGTGTCGGTGTCGCTTCAGTACAGCATCTGGTATGTGGGTGGTGGGGTGCGGGGAATTTCGCCGAGTGAGAGAGCAATAAAGAACGCATTTTACAATGAAGCCTGCGCCTCTTATTTATTTCTTACTCAACGTTATAGGCCAATATACCTGATAGACACGGCAGAAAAACAGAGTTACAAAGAAAAAGAAGGCCTCTCGGATAGCCAATACGGGTTTAGGAGCGGAAGATCGACCATCCAGACGATTACGGAGGTACTAGAAATAGCAGAAGCTGAGATGACGAAAACGTTAAAAACTAGAAAACTATGTATTCTAGTGACCATCGACGTCAGAAACGCCTTTAACTCGGCACCCTGGAAAAGATCCTAAAAACAATGGAAAAAAGGCATATCCCACCACCTCATATACATGGTCCAGAATTACTTACAAGATAGGAAAATTATAACAGAAGATGGCAAAATACAAGAAATGACCGCCGGTGTCCCGCAAGCATATTCGTATCGGACGTAGCTTATTACACATCGGAAACTAACTACGCCTCGTATCTGACGCCCGTAAATGCACAGGACTGTGCAATATCAGTCGTCCGATAAACTCTTAGCTATTGTTTAAAAATATTATGTAGGTATAATATAGGTGATAACGTATTAGTTTTGTGTCTTTCTTCCTTTTTTTTTAAATGACTAGTGTTTATCCAGATACTTACGAGTACCATTATGTAAGTGACGATGCAATAAGGCCAAAAATCAAATCTGAAGAGGAAATAGAGGTAAGCATTTAATAGAAATATTAAATTAGAGAACAAGTGTTTAGGTTAGGTTGTTTGCTTCATTAGCGCGCGAATTCCGATAAAGAAATTACTGACGTGCTAAGCGCAAAAGACGTTTCTCCACTTTCACTACTTTCGAGATATGACCCATTTTATAAAAAATCTATTACAACCTTTTTGGTTTAATATCAGAGGTGATTAATAATTTATATTTGATTTTAGTTTCACTACTACCAATATACAATGTAATAATAATGGTGATTTAATTTTCTTTAATGAAAAATGGGCATACATAGGTACCTACGTCTATTTTGCTTAGTAATCAGAGATGATTTTATGAACAAACGTCTATCATTCTTAGTGACCTTAAGGGTATTTAATATGGCACAGAAATGTATTGCTAAAATAATAATATAATATATAATAATAACTTCAAGAGTGATGGAAATAATATACTTCATAGAAATAAAGATGGACAAAAGTGCTTAAGTTTAGGTTACATGATTTTGGTTTGTTCATAGTTTTCAAAAAAAATTTATTGAAGGTAATTTAAGTATACTCCTTTGAGATAGCTGACAAAAAAGCATGTCCAAAATTTGTAATAAATCCTCTGCTTAACCTACTTCTTGTATTTCGACACACAACCACACTGTTGAAAGCGCTGCAGCTCTTATTAAAAGACCGATAAGTGAAAAAATAAAAAGAGAAATGATCGAATATTTCGAAAGAGGACACTCGGCAGCCTTGGCGTACCACAGTTTTTGTTTCAAAAAGATGGAGGAGTTTGGTGGGCAATACGACGTTCTGTCATCAGATCGTCACTTTTGTACCAAAAAATCTGATTTTGAAAATATATGGAGGCAACACTTTAAAACAAATTACGGTGAAAGAACAGGACCGAATATGTTGGTTAAATTAGAAAAAAAATTGTTAAATAGGACGGATGTTTCTTACCAGGTTAGTCAAATTGGAGATCATTATACAGTGTCGTTCTGTACAGCTATAATGAAAAGGGCGTCAAAGAAAATTTGCCAGTCATCTGAAATCTCATTTGTGGATGCCACTAGCAATTGTGACGCTCAAAATCATAAATTGTATTTTTTGCAACTCATTCAGTAGCTGGAGGTAAACCCCTAGGATGCATCATTTCAACCAGCCAAAAAGAAGAAGATTTCGATATCGCCGTTCAAAATTTAATTAGTGTCAACCCGGTAAAAATAACACCAAAAGTCATTATTACCGATGATGATATGACCGAACGGAAAATTCTTCAGAAACATTGGCCCTCTTCAACCATGCTGTTATGTATATTTCATGTTTTGAAATCTGTTTAGAAGTGGCTGAATATTTCCAAAAATAATATCCCTAAAGAATTTAGACAAGGTCACTATCGGTTGTTTAGAAATATTCTTTATCCAAAAAGCCAATTAGAACTTGACTTGAGTTTAGAAACGTTTGAAAAGGAATGTAAGTTTCCAAATTTTGAGAAGTATGTTAAAAGCAAAATTAATAGTGATTTACATTCTTGGTGTTTTTTTAGAAAAGAATTACTAACTCGTGGATCAGATACAAATAACTTTATTGAAGTTATGTTTAGACTATTTAAAGACATACGTTCCATTCGTTCCATTCGTTGCCATCACGAAAAGTCAAACAGTAGACAAAATAAGAAAAATGATAGAATGTGTTTTTAAGAATGCTGATGAAAAGATAACAATAGTCCTCACAAGGAAGAGATTTGCGGAAAAGAGTGAAAATAAAAAACAAGAATGGCAGACACAAAGCAGTAGAAATACAGGAGATGGGAGCGAATCAGAGTGGAAATAACAGAGGAAGAAGAGCCCCCAAAAATGTAGAGACAATTGTAATCAAGACGGAAGAGGGAAGTCAAAAAACCTTCGCCGAAGTTATGAAGGAAATGAAGACGAATATAAATAAACAAAAGACAGGAGTTAAAATTCAAGGCATAGAAAGAACTAAACAAGGACACATAAAAATGAGGGTAGAGAGAGAGGCACAAAAGAGAACAAATTTCTATAAAGCCGCAGTAGAAAAAGCCAAAGGAGAAGTTAAAACTATGAAGAATGAAAAGTTAAAAACAGTAATAGTGAAAGACATAGAAGAAACGATAGAGGAAGAAAAAGTACGCGATGCGATAAAGAGATCTCAGAAATATATGCTCTAAAACGAGAGCATACGAATAAAAATGTCAGCTAAATCAAACAAGAGCGAACTACAGTATGCCTTCGTGACACTGCCCATTCCTGCGGCAAACGTCTTGATCACACAAAGAAAAATTCAAATCGGGTGGAGTATATGCAGGATAATGGAAGTTTTCGCCCCCGAAAATGCTACAACTGCACGGATACGGGCATTACTCAAAGGATTGCAAAAAAGAAAAGGGCGTGATGAAGAACATATGTATGAAGTGCCTCAGAGGCGGACACCAGGCAGACGCAATGGCGTGCCCCGAATATAGAAAAAGGGTAGATGAGATGGTAGCAAAAAGAAAAGCAACGAGCAGGGGACCGCGAGTTGAAATCCCCGCTCAAGAAAAAAGCGAAAAGAAAGGAAAGTCTCGGACAAGTAACCAATTATGAAGACACTACAAACAAATCTAGGAAGAAGCAAGAAAGCACAAGACCTTATAAACAGAACGGTAAACGAAGAAAAAATAGATATGGCTATTATAGCGGAACCAAACAAGAAAATGAGGGCCGAGCATCCATGGCTAAGAGATAAAGAAAGTGGTAATACGAATATATAATAGGAATATAAGAGCAGCATTAGAATGCGTAGGAAAGGGCTACATAGGAAAAACATGCAACAAGATGATCATGATAGGGTGCTATGCGTCACCAAATGATAGCATTGAAAATTTTGAAACATATTTAAGTTAAATTGGAGGTCATCTACGACGAGTAAGAGGAAAAAACGTCGTAGTGGCTGGAGATTTAAACGCCAAAAGTTGAATACAGAGCTCGCAAACAGAAGATAGGAGGGGGGAAGTATTGGTTGAATGGTTCGAGCAAATGGAACGAGAAGTTGTGAACATGGGGGGAAGCCAACCTTCGTAAGAGGGAAAAGTGAATCGCATATACACGTGACGCACAGTGGAAGGAATCCACTTTCTAAGCGGCCAAAAATATATTTATTTGTTATCATAAAATTGAAAAAAACGTAATAAGATTTTTCCATTACATATTACTGATCAAGTAACACGACAAATTATGCCAATGCACAAACATTTGCGATCACTGCCAGTCCGGACATGTTTCCGTGCGGCGTACGACTGTAGTACGGACATTATTATACTGATTATTGTTTATAATCTAGTGCCTTGTAACTGTGACAATATTGGACCGAATTGTTTTTTAACTGATACCTACAGGTATGTACTTTAAATTGGTATTATTATATTGGAAAGATTTAAACTACCTATTCAGTTTATATAAAAATATCAATATACACTCAAAAATTTGACATCTATGAATTAAAAAGAGCGTGCAAAAAAAAAAGAAGGGGCTAGAAGAGGTCTAGATTTTACGTATTTCATTAAGTTTAACTATCTTCTGTAGATTCCTGTAGGTGTAATTTGCAAAATATTGCAATAACCGTAGTTGTTGAATTTTTAAGATAAAAATGCAAGAAAATCAAAAAATGGAAATATGGGGGTTTCTCAGTGAAGTGCGATTTAATATAATTATTACTTCCTATTTCATTTTTAGATAATTGTACTGAGTATAAAAATGGCTGATTTACAAATAAAGAACCGAGATTTATATACAGCATTAAAAAATCGAAAAAGCTCCACAATGTTAAAGCCCACCACTTTAGAGTCTAAAGATTTTATTTTGAAATGTATTCGTGAAAAACTCAAAGACTACTGGGACTCAGACGACGAAGATTTTAAAACGTCCTTGAAAAATAAAGTAAAAGGGTATTGCAGTACACTTGACCAAAAATGGAAAGAGTGTAAGCGAGTAGCTTCCGTTTTTATTTCTAGAAACAATAGTTGGCTTGATTGCGATTTCAATTTAAACATACCTCAAAATCGAGATATTTCGCAGCCATCTACTTCTCGTCCTAGAGGGCGTCCAGCCAAAGATTTTGGAGAGTCTAGTGATCGATCGAAACGTAGAAAAATTGAAGACCTGATATCCACTAGAACATCTGAGGAATTACTGTATGCGACAAAATCAGTACTATATACTAGTGGAAAACACGCAGCAGCTGATTTACTTTCTCAATCTACCGAATTTTCACCAAATCGTCCAGTTAAATTACGTAAAATTATTCGAAGTCACCAATTTAAAACAACGATGATCACCCCCTATAGTGAAGATGAGGCATTGGCATATTTTATCAACAGCCGAATGTCCAGATATTCGTATCACCAAACGCGATTAGGAGCCAAAAACCGCGGGGCCGATATTTACCCTTCATACGACAGAATTCGAATGGCCAAACAGCGTTGTTATCCTGACGGAATAGTCGTTGACCAATTCGGTAATATATATTTTTTTCAATTATTTCTTAATACTTAACTTTGTGGTTAAATTTAGGTGCTTCGGTTCCTCTACAGAACTTACTAAACCATACGTCAAAAAGAATATGTGAGCTCTTAAATACTTTTGCTGAAGAAGATTTTTATTCGAAAGCAGAATTAATTTGCAAATGGGGCTGTGATGGGAGTTCGGGACATTCTGAATACATGCAAAATTTCAATGAAAATTCCGACGAAGCAGAAAATAACAATGAAGCTTCTGATGGAAGTTTATTTCTAATTTCGCTTGTTCCACTTCGATTGGTTGCACATTCAAATGTTAATGATGAAAAATATATTTTATGGAAAAATCCTACACCATCGTCAACCCGCTACTGTCGACCAATCAAATTTAAACATTTAAAGGAAACAACTGAACTAATCACATCAGAAGTGCGACAAATTGAAAAAGAAATATCGGGGTTGGAACCATTTGAAATTTTAATAAATGAGAAGCCTTTTCAAATTCATTTTTCGCTTATATTAACCATGATCGATGGCAAAATTATTAATGCTCTGACCGCCTCATCAAGTCAAACTTGCTACATTTGTAAATGTAAACCTACAAATATGAATGTACTAGATAAACTGCCAGAATTCCAAGTAAATGAAGACAATTTGAAGTATGGTCTTTCAACGTTACATGCGTGGATAAAATGTTTAGAATGTATTTTGCACATAAGTTACAAACTAAACACGTGTACAACGAAAAGACTTACGGAAATACAAAAAGACGAAGTTGCGGAAAGAAAGAAAAATATTCAAAATCGTTTTTGGAAGGAAATGGGTTTAAAAATTGATAAAGTTACACAAAGATCAGGCACATCAAATACAGGAAATGTTGCCAGGCGATTTTTTAAAAATTATGAGAAAACTGCTCAAATTACTGGAGTAAATGTAAACTTGATTAAAAACTTTTCAATTATATTATCCGTAATTTCCAGTGGTCGCAAAATCAATTTTACAAAATTTGATAAGTTCGCTATGGATACGGCAAAACTTTTTGTCCAATTATATAATTGGTACCGAATGCCTCCAAGCGTCCATAAAATTTTAGTTCATGGCTCCATTGTAATTAAATACGCACTCCTTCCAATTGGTGTTCTGTCGGAAGAAGCACAGGAAGGTAGAAACAAGGACTTTAAGCGATATAGAGAGCACCACACC
>JABXWE010000459.1:0-32868 GCA_014611495.1 Limonius californicus | reverse complement strand
AGCCAAACCATCTTCGTAAGTCTTTTAACCAGGAATTTTTTCGTCTTCCAACTGATCTTCTGCCTTGTATTTTTCCTTCTATTATTAGTCTTAGTAACTCATACTTCTCCCCTCTCATTATATGTCCTATATATTTCGTTTCTCTTTCTTTAATAGTAATTAGGAGTTCCAGGGGTTTCCGCATTCGAATAAGCACCTCCTCGTTTGTTATTCTTTGAACCCAGGATATTTTTAGTATGCGCCTGTATAGGTACATCTCAAACGCCTCCAGTTTTTTCTCAGTTAACGGATCCAGAATCCATCCTTCACACCCATAAAGCAGAACAGAAAGTATGTAGCACCTGACCATGCACACTCTGAGCTTTAGGCTGAGTTCGCGCCTTGTGAAGAACTGGTTCATATTTATAAATGCTTTCCTTGCTTCCTCAATTCGGGATCTAATTTCGCTTCTTAGGTCACACTGGCTGTCAATATTTGTTCCCAGATATTTAAGCGTTTTCACTTCTATAGTAGTGCCATTTATTGTTAGATTAGCATCTACGTTCCCTTTTGCGAAGATAAGCAACTTAGTTTTAGGTATATTCATATAAAGACCATGGTCTTCACTATATTGTACTATGCGGTCCATCAGTATTTGCAATTCGCTTATATTATCTGTCATTATTACAGTGTCATCCGCATATCTAATGTTATTTATTATAATGCCATTTACCTTTATACCCTTCATAGTGGCATCTAGAGCTTCTTTAAAAATAGCTTCAGAGTAGATGTTAAATAATAGTGGCGACAAAACGCAGCCCTGTCTAACTCCTTTCTTGATCACTGTAGTTTCTGATATTTCGTTTTCAATTCTGACTTCTGCTGTTTGATGCCAGTAGAGCTGTGATATAATTTTAATCTCCTCTTTGTCGATACCAGTTTTATTAAGCATTTCTATAAGTTTGTCGTGTTTTACACTATCGAAAGTTTTTCGATAGTCGATGAAGGAAGCATATACGTTTATGTTCATATCTCTGCACCTCTGCGTCAGCACGTTTAGAGAGAAGAGTGCTTCGCAGGTACCATAACCATTCCTGAACCCAAACTGTGTTCTATCTACTTGGGCGTCGCATTTTTTGTAAATGCGTGCGTGTATAATTCTTAGAAATATATTGAGGATGTGTGACATGAGACTAATCGTTCGATATTCGTCGCAGGTTGACGCATTTGCCTTCTTCGGTATAGTTATAAATGTTGATTTTAGCCAGTCGGAAGGTATAATATTTGTTCTACGAATAGTATTAAATAACGAAGTTAGTAACTCCAGCCCCTTGCCCTCTTCATCAGCTATTAATTTAATTACCTCCGTGTAAATGTTATCCGGGCCAGTTGCCTTTTTGTTCTTTTGTGCTTTGATCGCGTGAATTACCTCACATTTATTAATTTCTGGTCCCTTTTCATTTAACTCTCTATCTGTATCTGGCGGGTTCTCTGCTCTGTTGTTATAGAAAAGTTCCTCTATATACTGTTTCCATCTATTGAGTTTATCTGTTATCCCTATGATTATTTCATTATTATCGTCTTTCAAGCGGTTTCCGACGTTGATTTGTCATTTCTTTGACTTTTTTGTGTACATTGAATAGATTGTATTTTTCTTGAAGGTTTTCTATTTCTTTACATTTTTCGGAAAGCCATGCTTCTTTTGCTCCTCTACATTTTTTGCGGATGGTTCTATTCACTTCTTTATATTTCACAGGTATTGTTTTGTACCTTCTTCTTTCATTCATGAGTCCCAGTATTTCTAAGGTCATCCACTCTTTCTTCTTCTCACTTTCTCCGTATCCGATTTCTTGTTCCTGTATATCTGTGATAGCTGATTTAACATCTGTCCAGGTTTGTTCTACTTGTATCGAATTCGAAGTGACCACGCCTTTTAGCTTGCTCTCCAACTTGTGTCTTATATCTTTTCTTATCTTATTATTTTTGAGTTTATCTAGATCAATAATCTTCCTAGGTTTTGATCTTTTTATATTTTTAAAACGTCTCATCTTGAACTCCATCATAACTGGGTTGTGGTCACTGTTAATATCAGCATCCGGGTAAGTTTTTACTAATTTTATATATTTCTTAAATTGTGGTACGATCATAATGAAATCGATTTGATTCCGAACAATTTTTCCCGCGTGTGTTGGGGCGAAGTCCACGTGTACAGTCTTCTTGGATGTAATTTAAAGAATGTGTTGGTTATTAGGAAGTTGTTCTCTACACAATATTGAGCTAATCTGTCACCTCGTGCATTTCTTATTGTGCTCACCCTGTTTAAATTAATCCACACAATCTGTGATCTTGGCCCCTGTAGCATAATGTACAAGTCTCTTACAAGATGTCTGCTAAAGACCTTCAGTTTCATGTGTGGTTGCCCGAATATGCGTTGTCTTATAGTTGTAGTAGTATTGTACAGTCTACACGTGGAGATTCCATATAATTTATTTAGATTCTAGCCGGCCTTGGTGGTCTAGTGGTTAGCGCATTTACCTTTAAATCCAAGGGACGCGGGTTCGAATCCTACCGAGGCAGGTCAGCTGAGAAAAATCTTAAACTACCGTGGTACTACGATGTGTGGCACGTTAAAAATCACTACTGGGGTTGGAACTACCTCAGATAGGCAAAATCACAGGTAGGGCGTACAATGAGCCAAATGTGGCTTAAGTGCAAAGAGATGTTTAGGAAACTACATCCTAGATCTCGCTCAATCACAAAACATATAATCTCAACAATCAGTTCAATGGTTTTTCTAAAAAAAACCTCTTCTTAGACTACACACCTCAAATACAGGTTGGGAAAAGTATAGGAATATACTCATAAAGAACGTTAATTTAAAAGCAAGGCTCAATAGTCCAGAGGCTATCGAAGAAACAACAAATACGCTTATTGTAATACTACAACAAGCAGCACAACAAGCTACACCGCAACCGGATAATCGAAAATGTATTAATTGGATATAAAAAAGCTAGTTGGCAAAAAGAGAAGAGCAACAGCGATATGGCATCGTAATCATATTCCAGCTGATAAGACTCAATACAATCAGCTAAGTAACAAGTTAAAATCTAAACTCAAAGAAATGCGGGATGACTCATGCCAATACTATGTAAACCATCTCAGCAGATATGACAATTCCATCTTCTTCGCGTGCCCATCCGTTATCGGATATTGGTGATCATCATGGCGATCTGTACTTTGTTAACAGCTGCGCGAAATAGGCCAGTTGTTGTTGTGCGGTACCATTTTCTCAAATTTTGAAGCCAAGATATTCTTCTTCTCCCTGGACCTCGTTTACCACGAACTTTACCCTGGAGAATCAGTTGTAATAATTCATATCTTTGATTGGACCCCTATTAAAAGTGCAAGAACACCTAAATGAGCAGAACCTGCAATTCACAAAACCACACCAATTGTAGGACCTTGGGTGAAAAGTAATACGGCAAAGGCTGAGTTGTTTGTAGAGCACCTTACCAAGTATTCACCCCGCACAACAACGAACGAGACCAAGAAATAGATTAACTTCTGCCCATTCCTCTAGAAACACAACAACCATCCAAACTTATAACTCCAAAAGAAATCAAGCAAGAAATCAAACTGCCAAACCCCAAAAAAGCACGGGGTAAAGACCTCATAACGGCCAAAATATTAAAAGAACTACCAAGAAAAGGTATTTTACTACCAACATATCTATTTAATGCTATCCTAAGATCAGGTTACTGGCCAACGCAAATTAGCTCAAATAATCATGATACTAAAGGCTGGTAAAGAGCCAACGGACGTTTCATCATAGCGACCTATAAGTCTATTGTCTATTGTTTCCAAGCTTCTAGAAAAACTGGTACGACGAAGGATTAATGAAGACTTAATAGTACAAGACTGGATCCCGTCCCACCAATTCGATTTTCGTTCAGCCCACACAACTATACAACAATGCCACCGCTTAACACAAGTAATAAATCGGGCCCTAGAAAGAAAAGAATACTGCACAGCGGCAGTATTAGATCTTCTAATTAAATTAAAAAGGACTCTCCCACAGGCATACTACAACTTATTAAAATCATATTTGTGCGAGCGGCAGTTCGTAACAAAAGTGCATAATGAAGTATGTGGTCTCAATCCAATTACCTCGGCTGTGCCACAGGGCAGTGTGCTCGGTCCACTTCTGTATCTACTATTCATAAAAGACCTACCATTAGCTGGCAACACAACATTGGCAACATTTGCCGATTACACAATCATTCTTGCAAGCCACGAAAATCCAGCAATAGACCCGAACGAAGATTACTGGTTAGGTATGATATCTAACCAGCGTAAGCGTAAATAAGCTATTCAGGCTACCGTGCCTCCGGAACAACGATAACCGGACCGAGCGGAAGGCAAAGAGAGGTGGTAATACAGGACCCTACAGTATACATGAGTACCACAGAACTTTTAGGTTTTTAAATTCGAGTGCAAAAGGTGGATTAGGTAATAAATTGTTCTGTGGTGAGTTGCAGTCACACTAGATTTTTATTTCCTGTGCATCGGCCATATCTAGGTACCTATTGTACTGAGACGTTCTTAAATTGTTTGCTTGTAAAAGGAGTGATCTGCGATTTGAGCTACGCATCATGTTATCTTTTATTTTCTTTGAGTGCTTCGGCCCTTACGAGATATGGCGACCTTTTCTCCTATGTGCGTATGTTGCGCGTTTTAAAGTATCAGGAGACATGAAGGCCCTACAGCTTAACGGGGACACTTAAACATGGGAAGTGTAAACACTTCTACTAGAGAGAAAAATAACTAGGCACAATACCTCGCTAGTTAATTGTTAACTTTACTAAAGTAAAGTTGGAAAAACAATTATTTGCATCATAATTTATAGTATGTTTGGATTCATGATGATTTAACACGATTAACTAAACACTTTTAGTTCTTTTTGTGTATCGGCACGGATTCGTCATACTTTTAAAAGTTCCTTTAATAATTTTGATGCCTTTGTCGGTAATTACTAAAGGAACAATATTACAGGCATTCTTGTGCTTCTGCTCCTTAAAGATCATTTCGACTACTTTTGTAAATAAATTCCCATTAAAAATACTTGCCCTGTATTTTTACATGTTTAAAATAATATCCCCGTAAAACATTTTTTAAATTTGCAATTTAAAAATTACCTCATTTGAGGTACATAGTTCATCATTTTAGAGATAGTTGTTTATATTTCTTTCTGTTACAGTAATATTTACAACATAAGCTATATCAATAATTATGTGGTGTCAGCGTGGTTTATAGTGTGTTGCGGCAATAGTTAAGTGGGCGGTTAATTAGGCGACCGTGATTTGGACGACAGCAAGCATACGATTTGATTATCTAACTATAAACTCATTAATGTCCATAAGCCTCATAATGGGATAAGTTAGATATGTCCTTGAATAAAAAGTAAAAAGTTTTTACCACGCCACTGTTTTGACATGGCGTATTAATTTTACTTGAAAATTTTAATCTGCTTTAATGCTGTCCCAAATTTTGGGTTTCCTTTAGATTCATAACTATGTTATCCATCATGATTTAAAGTAAATTTTAATAATATTTAATTTCGGCGTTGCTGTGAAATGTTTAGTTTCTTAGTTATGAATTGTAATATTTAGTTCATTCATTTTGTCTGGAACACATGTTTTAATATTTTTCCTACACAATAGTTTTTGATCTGTTAATTTTGCTATTTTACTGGTTTCTTTTATTCTGAGGATGATCCCAAGTGGGCATCGAAAACGTTAACATTTCATACCTTTGAAACAAGATTAAATCTATTTTGTGGGATTTGACTTTGGTTTTATTCAACGACATATCTAATCTAACTAGCTGATTCATGTTTTTTGCATAAGAAATTTCAATACAACTTTAATATGGTTTTATAATTTTACACAATAAAAATACACAAAATTATAAGCGATATTTTTCGAATTTTGTATTTAAACCGTTCTTAAAAGACAAAATATTTTTATTTGCATTGTATATTTGATCTACTATTTTGTCGCCCAGATGTACGGCGCCCACTTGGCTATCGCCCAGTTATCTATTGTCCAATTATTCATCACCAAAATGATCATCGCTCATTCACCGTCGCCTAGTTGACCGTGTTCGTTTCTGAGATTAAATGATCTCCATTTGGAATCATAAAGCAAAATTTTTTCTATTAAACATTTCTTTAATACAAATTCTCCAATATCACTAATCACGTATTCGTTGCAAGTCGACTCTATCTCTAATATTATGACAAAAATGTCCATAAAAATAACCTACATAACCTGATCCATGTATTAATTTCACACTCCTTTTATACAAGCTAATAATACGATACAAGAGAAACAAAGAGAAGAGTTACGTCAACGGACTATGAAATTTTTCGTTCCCGCCATTGAATTGTTTTAAATTAAAGTATACAGTTTTATTATTATTTTGCAATCGATTAACTCTGGTTGTTTGATCCAATTTATCATGCATATACATTATACTAGTGATGTTACGTTACTTCAAAAATTCAAGTCAGCGATTTAATACTTGTTAAATATAAAATTGCTTAATAGAAAGTACTTGCTAAAATTAACGAAACAAACGACTACATTTTAAGGTATAGGTTTTCCACATAAAACAAAAATTACATCTTGCCGTTTTTAAGCATACAGTTGTTTAAATGGGAGAGAGGTACTAAATGTATAACATATTTAGAAAAATATTCAACTTTTAGTAACAACTAACAATTCATAAATTGATGTGGTAGTTTATAAGAAACTTGAAATAATTTACCGGTAAAAACTTGTTATATGTCTACAGCTTTAGATTACAAAGTAGAGTTTTATTTTTTTAAAAAGACAATGAATGTCAACTTGACAAACGTACTTCTTAGGAAAACGTTAAATTATTTACGTGTGAACTACATCTACATTTCCTTTGTTAATTGCAGGTTGTAATTGTCATAATTCCCGCGGCAATATTGATACTAATTAGCAAATAGTACTGCGCAGTGTTTCATAATATTTGATATGTAATTAGTTTATGACTAATTAATTAATATAACAACGTAAAGGACATTTAAGAAAGTTTATACATACGTTAGTTTTTAAATGCGAATCCATGTAAAATATGAAATCTAAGTTTTAAAGAACGCGAGATTAACCCTTCCATTTGCAATTTTTATTTCAATGTTCCAGTTATACCCTTAACTGTCTTGCACCAGCAATAATGTAACAAAGCTTCATAACAAGATGCTTTTCAAAGAAAATTACAAACATGTCCAGAAGAAGGCGAAACAAATCAACTTGTCGTCTCAGAACTCCACAAAGACATTCCAAATAAATTATGCAAATAGATGACCTACTTAGCTTTAATATAAAAGCCCTTGTTCTGTTTTCTATTTTAAAGCTGCATTGCAATGTCTCAAGGCAACATATTGGAGTTCAACGTCAAGGTACTGAGGTTTTTAAATTTATGGCCCCTTGAAAATGGCACAACTCATGGAATATGGAGAACCTTACAGGATTTCTTTTTGGTATTCTACGTTACTCCTTCAGTCATATCTGTTACGGTGGGATTGTACTCTGAGCTGCTAGGTAAATTTTTAACATTCTTTATTCTGTATCCTGCACCTAACTCCACCTACTTAGTTTGGCCAAAATGTAAGTACACATGCAAAACTACGTGTACAAATAGTTTTATATGGGTTTGTTATATCAACAACTTTTAGTTAGGTAGGCCTGTGGTGTTTTGTAAGAGTAACATACGAGGATGGTTCATCAATTATTGTCCTTAACATAGAAGGCATTGACCGACAAATGAATAATGTTTTTCCTAGAACCGTCGTTGCAGATGCCTATCTTCTTGTTTATAAAAGTTATACATTTAATATTACTGTGGTTCGAGTGATTTTGTTGAAATGGAAAAATTCGAAACAAGGGATGTGATAAAATACCTTCCTAAGAAAAGTTTATCACCGCACGAAGTTTATAATAACAGGTCAGCAGTGTTGGTGATTCTACCCCGTCATATCAGGTAATTAAGAATTGCTGACGGGATTTCAAATTACGAAGGATGTAGTGTCAACGTGCACCAGGTGCTGGACCAACAAAGATCGTTCTTACTCAAGAAAATACTGATTTAGTACGTTATGTGGTACTGAGTGATCGGAGAATTACGATCAAATATATTTCGTTGGAACCGTTGAGAAAATTTTGTTCGAGAAAATGGGTCTGAAAAAGTCTGCACACAATGAATTCCGTAAATGTTGTCACCTGATCAGAAGCGGGCCAGAATTCTCACTGCTGCGAGCAATTTGAGATTAATAGACACGAATTTGGATGGATTTTTAGAAAGATTTGCAACTGTAGATAAAACCTGGGTTCATGAGTTTGATCCACAGTCGAAACAACAGAGTATGGAATGGCGGCGTCGTGGTTCCCCGCCCCCACCAAAGTTCCATATGACTTCATCGCCCGGAAAGATAACAGCAACAGTGTTTTGGGATTTTGAGGGAGATCTTCTTGTTGATTATTTACCACGTGGTCATAATAATGGGAGACTATTACGCAAAAACCCATACCAAAAGTTCATAAGACTATAATGTGACACAGGCGTGGAACATTGAAACGCGGCGTTCTGTTCCACCAAGACATTGCTCCCGCTCACAAGAACTGTGTTTCTATGGTTGCTGTCCACAATGCTGGATTTGAATATTACTTGTTCCCCATATTAAAACAACATCTCGGGGAACTCATTTTTCGGACGATGAAGAGGCGATGGCTACTGTGAATGAGTGGTTTGCAGTGCAGAACAAAGAGTTTTTTGCTTAAGGTATTCAAGCGCTGCATCATCGTTATACTAAGTGTGTTAATCTATTAGGGAATTACGTTGGAAAATAAAATTGTTTAAAGTGTGTAAGTCATTTGCTTCTATACCAGGGATAACAAATGATGAACCACCCTCGTACACTGTGCCAATACATTAGAGGAACACTAAAAAAATACTTTAAATACTATTTTTAAAAACTGCAACGAGCGAAACTCGGTAAATTAGTTAAATTATCATTTATTTAACCAAACAATAGTTTAATTTCATTATTCCTATTTTCTAAATTCAAAAACAAACAAACATGGCAAAAATGTACATAACTAGGCTTATGAACTTTATAATACACTTAAAACAATTAAAATTAAGAGAAACCTAATAGCGCGTATGACCGCCATGAGCTTGGATAGCGGCCTTCGCAGCAGGCTTTTAATCAATCTCTTTATATATTCTTGAGGTACGTTGGTGCATTCTTCCAAAGAAAATACCATTAGCTGTCGAAGATTTTCTAGAACTACATACAGGTTGGTTTCTGATTTTCCGATCCAACTCTTTCCATAAGTTCTGAGTTGGGTTAAGGTCTGGTCTAAGAATAGGCCAGTCCATCAAGACAATCTGGTGTTTTTCCTGGAACCCTATTGTCTGAGCTGCTAGATGTGGTTTAGCATTATCCTGCTGGAATTGAAAGCCAGGACCTATACAGAGTACAATAGGTACCACATAGTTTGCAAGAATGTCCTTCATGTATAGAGCAGCATTCATACGTCCAGGTACGACAACGATCTATACGAGTGTTAGAAGTGGAATCAGCCCATACCATATTAGATCCTCCTCCGAACTTATCTATCTCCTGAAGCAGTCCTTCACAACAGCATTTACATGCACGTGCCTAAACTGAAAGACGACCATCACAACGTGTCAATCTAAATCTTGACTCATCACTGATAAGCACTGATGACTACTAATCCATTCCGACATCTGCATATTATATTTTCCCAGTCAATTGTGGTTTTAGGACTGGCTTTTTTGGCATTAGATTGTTCTCCTGCAACCTTCTTCTTGTAGTTGCTCTATTGACCTGGATATCACTGGCTTCTCATGTTATTCTGTAAATGTCTAGTGGTAGATATCGTATAAGCACACAATATTCGACACAAATCTGTCTTGCTGTATGTTGTTCCATGGGCGTCCATTCCTATGGGCAAGGAGGGGCGCTTGCCCCCCCCTGCCAATATTTTCAATAAATTGACAAGGTCCACGGCGACCAAAATTTATAATATTAAAAATCAGTCGTAAAGAGTAATACATTTGTTTGTGTTAAGTAATATTTTGTATTTGTGTGATTTACGTTTTTGGAACTTGTATTTTAAAGAGTTATACAAACATAAGATTCTTAAGGTACTCTTTTTATATTTGAAAATAATTTTCTTAAGGATTACAAAATTCTGCTAAGCGGGCGTTAAGCCTACTTAAACGTCTCACAACCGCATTTCAATGGATAACTGTCAACTGATGTCAGGTACTTTTTCTTGCACTTCTCAGCAGCCATTAAAAGTTTAATATTCCAAATTTTTCTGATAATTCTTTTGTGTTTCGCCGCCACCCCAAACATTTGCTACTTTAAGTTGCAACTTGCAAACTGGGTTTACTTGGATAATCTTAATTGCACTTAGCACTTACAGCCTCTTCTAGGAAACTAGTATAGGGTATAGCTTGTATTTTTTCGTTCATTCGTTTCCCCACTCTGTACAGAAGTTTTCATTTTTATTTTAACTCATAAAATAAGTTAGTCCTAGTTATGCAATCAAAGTCAAAGCAGCAAGTTTAGGAAATTATACGTTAATAGTGTCTGTGAAAAACTATTTGTTTTATATCGAGCGTTCGTGCCCATTTTTACTGTGATAGTGAACCACTGTTGACTGACACCTGGTAAGCAAATATGTACTTAAATATTTATAAATTTGATTTTCCTTATTCAACTAACTACAATCTACAAATCTTTGAAAAGTAAAAACTAAAAGAGCTTCAAAATAGTTACTAACTAAATAATTTTTTATAGAGGGATGGACATTCGCAATTTTTTTAAAAAGCGAAAATTGGATGAAACTGCTGACTCGAATGTAAATCAGAATGCTGCTAATAAATCTCCGACGTCTAACATCTTTCAAGGTAATACAGACGAATTTGTTACGATGACTGAACCAGAATCTCAACTTCCGTTGCCAACATCGAGGAATCAAGATCTGGATGTTGGAAAATACGTCAACGTAGCTATAAATCTTGCAGACGAATTAAAATATAATTTGGTTGTAAATCCACATACTCCCAATTCTTCCTACAATTTCAAAATCGACGTCACACATGGTCAGAGAGCTTTTAGAAATCAGTGGTTGATAGATCATAAATCGTGGCTCGTATATTCTGTCCACCTTAAAGGTGCCCTCTGCAAACACTGTGTAATTTTCCAGCCGACATTACATCGTGGGGTGCAAGGCAGTTTCATTCGAACCGCATTTGTGAGATATAAGCACTTTTCAGAGCAATATAAAATTCATATAAATTCTACTTGGCATAAAGATGCAATTGAGAAATCGCAAAACTTTATTAATACAATAAATAATAAATCTTCATCTGTAATAGTTCAGTTAAATGATACAATTCAAAAACAAATTCAATCAAACCGTGAGAAATTATACTCCATAGTATCGACAATAATATTTTGTGCAACGCATGATATCTCTTTGCGAGGTAAGTTAGCTTCAGGGGGTAATTTTCGCGATTTGCTCCAATTTAGAATCGAAAGCGGAGACATCATTTTGGACACTCATTTAAGCAGTTGTAAAAGTAAAGAAAAATATGTATCAGTACGTATTCAGAACGAATTAATAAATATATGTGGAAATATTGTCCGTGAGAAAATTATTGAAACGGTGAACAACTCTCATTCATTTTCAGTACTGGCCGACGAAACTATGGACATTTCCGGTATTGAACAAATGTCCTTAGGCGTTAGGTACGTATATTACGTTTATTATTAATAATAATATTATTGTTTTTTTTAGAGAAAGCACTTTGCGAAGAAAGTTGATCCCATCTGTTCCTTTATTTTGTGAAACTCGTTGGAGTGCTAAATACAAATCCATGCGAATATTTTCTGGACACTTTGTTAGTATAATAACCGCTCTCTATGAACTAAGTAATGATGGTAACAACAATAATACCAAACAAAAGGCGTTTCAGTTATGTTCGGCAGCAATGACTCCTACATTTATTATTTGTTTATGTATTATCAGTAAATATTCTTCGCTATTAGAACCTATAACAAACATTTTGCAAGCGGTTGATATGAATATAGTCGACGTTAAAGAGCATATCCATATCTTAATTAATACGTTTTCAAATGAAAGGAGCAATGCTGAAAAAACATTTAGTGAACACTGGAATAATGTTTTAAAATTATCACAAAAGTTAGATATCGAAATTTAAATACCTAGGAGATGTTTCAAACAAACTCAACGAACAAACTATACCACCGAATCCGCGCAAACGTATTATCGACAAAGTATATTTATACCTTATCTTGATTCATTAATAACGTCATTAAAGGACAGATTTTCAGTGCAGTCAAGGAATGCCTTTGATTTGGTAAATTTGCATCCCAAATGTCTTCGCAAACTGTCTAAAGACGAATATTGCTTATCAATTAATAACATTGAAAAATTGTATAAAATAGAAAATTTCAAAGAGCAAGCATTGTTGTGGTTTCATTTTTGGGAGTCTTCATCTGAAGAGCTTTCTAAACTGACAATAGAAGATCTTTTAGACAAGTCTAAATTATTTTATCCGGCAGTACATTATGCTCTTATAATATTATTAACGTTGCCTTGCACAACATGCACTATTGAGCGGTCATTTAGTACATTGCGAAGAGTTAAAACTTGGTTAAGGTCCGCAATGGCAGATGATAGGCTAACAGGTCTCTGTTTAATGAGTGTTCACCGCGATGTAATTTTTGCTGAAAAAAATTGGTTTATTAATAAAGTTGTAAACCGTTTCGGTCAGAATCCTCGACGTATGCAGTTTCTTTTTAGCCATAAGGTATATAAATAAAATATTGTAATTTTTAACATGTAATTATGTATAAACATTGTAGTTATAAAGCGTTATTAAACCATTCATGTGTTATTTTTTTTCTTTCCAATAGGGTTAAAAATTTTTAGCCCCCTCCTAGAAAATATTGAATGGACGCCCTTGGTTGTTACGCGTTTTAGACTCTGGTCAGGTCGACCAAAACTTCTTGCTTAAGAGTAACTATTCCAAACTCTGCACACAACAGAATGGGTCACATTTAGTTCTCTTGCAACTTTAGGTAAGATATAACCTACTACAATTAATGTTACACTTTTTGCAACTTAAACTTGAGTAAGAAGCTGCATTTGAGTGCCATAAATTGTAGAGAAATAAAATAATAACTTAAACACTCAGTTATTTCCATTTTCCTAAATACAAAAGTAAAGTTCTGAATTGCGTAAACTGGAAGAATTACTACTTACCAGACTTTTGTCTAACAGCTGGATATGAAAGGAAACCCAAATTCTATCATCTTGAACAGCATGCATGATTTTATCAGTGTTCCTGTAATTTATTGACGCAGTGTATTTAATTTTTATTTATAACATCGTTTATAAATAATTGCTGACGCCATTATAAAGTAAGGATTGAAAATGTCACTTTACGCAATTTTTATTTTTTAAATATAATCACTATAGATTGAAATTTAAATTTATTTTCTGTGAAATGTTATGTATAAGATATGGACAGAAGTAATGCCGGAAGGTAATGAAAACAATTTGCAAATACGGTTTTGGTAGTTTCAAAACTATCTGTAACCAATTGGTGTAGTAACAATAATATATGTTTATACATATGTAAGTATTGTATCGTCTATTAATTTCAACATTATTGACTTGCAGAAGAAACCCAGGATCTAGCTTCGATAACCGAAAGTCTAATATCAATTATGTGCTGTATAGGACTCTTTTATGTAATTTTTTGCTTTGTACGCAACAGAGACAATATCATGAAGCTAGTAAATGAATTAAAACACTTTAACGAATTCGGAACTTCACCAGATTTACTTAAGACGGATAAGAAAGCTGCCATGTTTACTGGATGTTTCCTACTTTATGGCATAATAGGAACTTTGGTCTATGCAACAATGCCGTTCGTGTCTATTCAAAGCTGCGAAGCAAATAAATCACAGTACATGAGAGACATTGGTGTTCCATGTGGTTTGGTAATAACGAAATTTTACTTGCCATTCAGATTTGACTTTACACCTCGTAAAGAAATTGTAATTACATACCAAGTTACAATATGCCTTACGTTTTCTACGACGCTTTCTGCTCTGACGATGTTGCTGGGTGGGATGTTAATGCATATTTCGACCCAACTGCGTTATTTAAGTTTGAAAGTAGAAGATTTGACAAATTTACCAAATGATAAAGCTGTTAGAGATGTTAGAACCTGCATTCGATTTCATATTGCCATCATAGAGTGAGTATGATTTGTGAATGTTTTTTCCTGTATATTCACCTCCTGCATACTGCACTGTCTTACAACTTAAAAGTTAACATAGTTTTTGAATTGCCCACTTCGTCAGTCATTATGGCATTGATACGAATCTAAGCATACCGAAAACATTTATATGAATTTCTTTCTCTTGTACGTATGCCCGACATATTAACTTCAGAACGGAAGAAGACGATAAATTCCACTGTATAATTTGCGATTCTCAAAATTCTTCGTATGATAAAGAGGACCTACAGCTTAGCGTGCCCTCCAAAGAACGGCCCATTACATATTCGCGTATAACATTATATTGGTCCAACTATTCAAGTATTGGCCAGTGTACACGGTTCTGTACTACATAGTGTTTAGCTGTATAACCGTGCAGCACAATTTATTTTTTTTTAATAATATAAGGCCCGTCTAGAATTGATTTTAGATATGAAGCGGACCTCCATCGAACTTCAGAAACATCTAAAATCTATATTCAACTTTAAGAACGTGAATATACGGTTTCACAACATACCGTGCGATCACAAAATTTCCTAATTGGAACTGGTTGTAGATGTTAAAACGCATGCCGTAGCTGTTATATGTAGTATTCATAGTTTCTTGCGTTTATTTTTAGCGGTAGTAAACATAACCTATCAATGCGGAGCGAGTCATCGGATTGTATTTAAAGTATATGATTCAAAATATTCATTCATTGGTGTAAAAATGATACATTTTAGCGTTTTAAGAGATGTTGGAAATGGCATCCAATTTCCTTAAGACAACCCCGGAAACTTCGTACACCATTGTTAACATTTTGTGATAAATTAATTTACCTCCTCACACGTATATACTTTTTTTTTTGATATATTTATTTAAAATTTAGTAGGAGTTTCTAAAAAGATTGTGCAACACTCCGTGCAGCACACAACACTTTAAACTGTTTTGGAAAAATTTTGGGAATCCAAAAATTAGCAGAAATTCCCTCAACGTATGACCTACAAAATCTTGCGATTTGACGCGTCTAGGTTTATTCGTGTGGCATCACCTAAAAAATTTTCACAACACCTTTTCGGTGTTTTCTAAGTACTCTCGCTTTTCATCATCGTACTAGTTAAATAGATTATTAGTATTATTATTATTTGGTATTAGAAAACGTTTTTAGATATTTATTGTAATGAATTACTTCATTTCTAACTTCCCCTTTAATAAAGTGTATTTGTATTTTGTTTCTTATATGATCATCCCTTATTCAATCCATCATCTATATTCTGAAGTAGGTACTGTTTCCGGCCAGTTGTTTTTTAATTTGTATTGTTCTATGCATATACACTTAAGGTAACGACTCAAAAGTTTCAATATTACAATTTACTTTCGGCTTAGACCGCGTCGTCATTAGGGAACTACACCCAGCATTATCAGTTAAGACGGACCTGTAGCTTGTGTGCCTTTACAAGCATTTGCTCTAGAAGTTTGAGCAATATTTGATCCTAGGCCCTGCATGCGTAAAAATGGCCGTGTGCTTAGATTATTCAAAACTTGGGGCGGACAAGGATTTGATGATGATGTATTTTGTTTGCCAGGACAATAATACTTAATCGGCTTATGCCTGTTAGCTGTTTCTGAACCCATACAAATTAACGTTTCGCAAGACATTGCAGCTTGCATCTTCAGAGTGAATAGAACACTGTTCTATTCACTTTTTTGAATAATCTAAGCACACGGCCCTGTTTACACAGGCAGGGCCTACGAACAAATATTGCTGAAACTTCTAGATCAAATGCTTGTAAAGGCAGACAAGCTACAGATCGGGCCTTACCTGATAATGCTGGGTTTTCTCCCAAATGACGACGCGGTCTAAGCCGAAAGTAAATTGTAATGTTGACAGTTCGAGAAACCGTGAAAGCCTCAAAGAGTATATGACTCAGAAGTTGTGCACCATAATATACACACCTCAGGGCAACTAACAGTTTTAATATGATTCATGAAAGTATTGTTTGGAAATAATGTTTCTAAATCTAGAATTGCCCAATATCATCATTCATAACCCTACCACTAAAACTGCCAATTTCTGCCCCTGCTCATTTAAATGTCTTCCGCAAATGGTCTCTAAATGTTATTGTATGTATAGTTCACGAATAATAGTCAAATACATTTGGAAACTGCAATAGTACATTGAAAGCAATTCAGAATCATCTGGACCACTAGTGACACTACAACTAAAATCTTAGTAGCTCAAACATTAAAAACTTAGCAATGGTAGTCATATTTCTCCTAACATTTACGCTAACCATCAAGATATACTGGAAAAGCAATGGTTAAATTGGTTACGCAAGATGTAAATAAGAACCATAAACGTTTTATTAGTATGTGTTAGTATATTTTTTTGTTAGTTATAAATTTTTGTCTTAATATATTTGAACATTTTACGTCATGCAAATTACGATTACATATAACATATTACTATATTCAATTCATCATAAACTATTTTAATTGTTTGGTAATTATTATGTAAATACACTATATTGTATGTCTTAGATTAAAGCTTCTATTTTATCATGAAATATGCTGCTGTAGGATCAAAATCTTTTCGGTCTAATTGTGATGTACAACTTTTGTAACTGTCCCGCTTCAACTTTATGCATTGCTAATCTAAGGTGGGAAAACAGCGTTTAAATTCCGAAACATTCTTTGATCTGCTATTTAGTCCAAATTTGAGATTTATGCAGTATTTTCCTTATTTATTCAAGTATATCTTTATTATTCTGAGCAGGTTGTCCACTTCAAATAAAATTAGGTATTGTGTTGTAAATGTAATCAACTCAATGTTGTTTATTATCCACCGACGTAACACACAGCAGGTTAAACTCGCTTAACACTCGCTAGTGCCAGGTTGACCACCAATTTTGGTGGTTTAGTGGAACGACTGATTAAACCATAATTCAAGGACCCACCAATGTTTGGCAAACAATTGAACGTGATCTATGGTTCAACGCTGACTCTGGTTTAACTAATGATTTCACAATTGCCCCGTAGTGTGCTTTTAGTTTTCATTATATCGACTCTTTAATGCGACGTATGTTACAGTACCTTTAACACAATCTTATAAATATTTACCTACCGGTCAGTAAACATGTTTTTATTTTTCGATGATGTATTTCTGACACGTCTAGATACTAGGGCAGCTATATTGTTGATTGTATCTATAACAATAGTTTTCTAATTATTGGCATAATATTCGTTTTCTGTGTAGATATATTCTAATTCTACATGAAAGGCATACTACTTTCTGTGGTATTCTCTTCTCTTGTTATATTTTACCGATATATTTAGTGCTTTGTTAAATTCTTCTGTTAAATATATAAGTTCGTATCAAACGTATATTGGTTTACATAATTCCACTAACTTTTCGACAAGATATTTGATAATAATATATGAATAAGTATGTTGAATAATGTGACCTTAAAAAGCTACACACTCTCAAGTTGTCAATACTTTTTTTTTCTCGCTCATTCATACCCCCGAACCGCTTTCGCATTACTTCAGGGGGGTGCGGGCGTCCCTTACATACTAAACATTCATGCAACATGCACCCTAAACTTAACTAAGCAAATGCGGTCGCCCCAGTCGGCATTCGATCGCCCCAACGGAGCGACTGCATTTGCTGTGACCTCGAGTGGCCAATGCGTTCTCGCACTAGACCACCGAGGTCCCTAAGTTGTCAATACTGTCGTCAATTTCATGTACTACTAGGCCTGTAATTTGTTTATGCTAACATGCATTCTCCTTCTCTTAGCAATTTTCTAGGGTTTGTGTGTTATGTCTCCATGCTAGTCCTTTAGATCTTTTGATGTCATCTGAGTTGTAGCCGCCCTTTAGTTCGTCTAGTCGATTAAAGATTAAATAAATAAGAAGTTTTTCTTTCTCTTCGACATTTTACAAGTACGGCAAATATTTTAATGGGAATTGAAAACAAGTACCACGTTGCTTGCTGTATAGACGACAAGTTGAAACTAGAGACTCTATAAATGAATCTTTTTACTAACTCACCACGCTCTCATAGCTAAAACAGTTATCATTATTGGTGTGTTGTGAAGAAAGTTTTTATAATAAATCCACTTGATATTAACTAGGATTTATTCAATAACCACATCTAGCTGCTTACACAACGTCTTACACCTAAAACGAGCTGAAGCGAAGTTCTTCTTACCCCTGAAAAGGGAGTGTCCTGCAGTTCTACCTGATTTGTAACTATTTACTAAATACACCACATACCTCCAGTCTAAGTACAAAATTAATTACATAATGATTCCTTAGCGATATCATGAACTAGATTACGTTTACTTAATCTTATATATACTGCTACAACACAATGTATGTACCTAACCTGTAACATCTATAGATAGTTATTATCTTACTCTGATATCTACGATTAATAACTAATGGTGTCCCAAAATCTTTCCGGCACATTCCTCACTCTTACGTTCCTTCTTAGTGTACCGTGTTCCTGGGGATCACCTATTTCGTTAATCTGACTCCCTACTTGCTCCTGAATTATATGTAGTTCTAAAAGCTCATGATCTACGTTTTCTTGCTTACTGTTATATATATTTATTCTATACCTCTGATTTTTACGTTCACATCGTCATGATTTGGTTGATACGTCTTTTCCGGACCACGTTACTATCGTCCAGCTGACATAAAGATCCATTACGACCTAACCTTTGTTTTATAAAAGCTGAGACCCAATCTTTTATATTAACTTTTCGATAATCTCGAACTACCGCAGTGTCTCCGCTATTAATCTGCTTCCTCTCTGGTTGCTTCACACCAACACGACCAACTCCTTCCCTTACCCTTTCCGGTATAATTAATTCCAATTTTGTTCCTAACCATCGACCGAACATTAATTTTGCTACAGTTTGACCGATCGCACAATATGTCATCAAAACCCTACTTGTCAAAAGATCTACTGGAATGTTTCTATTTCGAACGTTTATCAATGCAGCGTCCATAGACCACTTAAACGTTCTGATATGATTTGCTGTTAGCCGTTTGATGCTGGGAAAAATGTTGGTGAAGTAACATGATCTACTTCAGTTTTGTACACGAATGTTTGGAACTCCTCCGAAATTAATTGTGGTCCATTGTCACTTACAGTAGAAACTCGATTAACCGTCACTCTTTTAACCGTCTATCTCTGTTATCCGTCATCGCGTGAGCAATGCGGCGACTAGGTATTGATTGATTTGATTTGAAAGAGCGAGATCGAGGACGCGGTTTTCCAAGCATCTCTAAGCACTGTAGCCATCATTGGCTTATTGTACACCCTAACTAAGAATTTTGCCTATCTGGGGTAATTCCAACTCCAGTAGTGATTTTTAACGTGTCACACATCGCAGTGGCACGGGACCTATGGCTTTACTTCTTATCCGACAGAAGGCGCATTTTCAGATTTTTCCCCGCTAGAAAAATCTCGCTGACCTTGGCCAGGTTTGAACCGCGTCCCTCGGATTTAAAAGCAAATGCGCTAAGAGTTTGTGATTGCTAACAAAAAAAGACTAAAGTTTGCCTTCTCTAACTGTTGTTGGCCATGTACCCCTTACGAAACCCAAAACATTACTAATCTTTGTAGTGTTAATAGACTCCGTATAACCTCTTATTTCTTTTGTCTATTGCATGCGCTATTTTTGGTACCAACCACGACCGTAATAAATATCCCGTCACTTCACTATTTGCACCTTTAACGTATCCTATCTATCTATCAACAATTCACACAATTGTTTATAGGTTTTCGTTTTAGGTAATATCGGGAAACACAAATCTCGTAGAAGTTTGTAAGTTTCCGGTCCTATTAAACTTATTAACGTGGCTGCTTGTCTTTTCGTCGATCCTTGATCCTCTGGTATTTGGTTCTTGTCAAAATACTGTTCCAATTGTTCCTGGTATACAAGCCAATCATCCACTCATGAACTCCAACATTGTCCTAGTTAACGCCATTATTTTTACCGTACTCATCAATTAGCACCACTTAATAATTTATAGCCGCTAATTATTACTTTTAAAATTATTTTAATCGCCGTAGTCAATTGTTATGTTGTGAAGAAGGTTGTTATGATAGAACCATTTGATATTAACTAGGATTTATTCAATAACCACATCTAACTGGTTACACAACGTTTTACACTTGAAGCGTGCTGAAGCGAAGTGTTTCTTACCCCTGAAGCGGGAGTATCCTGCACTTCTACCTGCTTCCTACTTACTGACTACATCATAATTATCACAATCCTAAAATCTCTAGTAAAACAATCACGATGTTTAGACATTATCTGTATAGCACTGATACGATAATTCAAAAGTGTTGAAATAGTTCAACTGTAATGTATGCAATATAAATTATAGGTACGCTACGAAGACGAATAGAGCATTTAGCAGTATGATGTTACTCCACATCACCGTAACGTCTTTTGTTATCAGTATCCTGGGATATCAAGTTCTACTTACCAATAATTACGCGGATTCGTTAAGATATGGTCTGCACTTGGGAGGATGGTTATCTATATTATTTCTAGTGTGCTACAACGGTCAAAACCTAATCGATGAAGTAAGTGTAATATATCTTCCTGATTTAAAAATGCTCCATTTATTTTTTACTATAGAGCATTGCAATAGCAAGAACGGCTTATTTTGCAAGCTGGTATAAATTTCCAAATTCTCTACAAAAAGATGTCCTTTTGATGATAGCGAGAGCTCAGCGACCACTACCACTAACAGCTATGAATTTTGGTGTTATGTCTTTATCGACCTACTTGCAAGTATGTAATTTTATTTCGACGTAGCTGGATATTTTAGTATTTTATTCCTCAAAATAGATTTTTAAAGTTTTATCAAACCATTAATGAATAATGTTTGTTTTAGGTAATGAGCACTGCATATTCATATTTTACACTACTGCTTAAACTGAAGTCTTAAGAAAATTAGACGCAGAGCGGAGGAAAAAAACGGAAAGAAATTTGCTATACACAATTGTAGGTATACAATGTATTGAGATAGAAAGATCAATATAACACATTACTAATTTTAAACCTTGAAATTAAAATATCGTAATATGTAGGTATATACATACATATATATATATATATATATATAAATAAACTGTGGGGTGGTGTTCAGATGATAGAGCGCTCGCTTTCTGAGTAAAACGTTGATTTTGGCTTCGGTTCTAAAACTAAGCATTACTATGCAGATTTATAAAAAATTTGTCTGCAACCCACCACTCACAATTTCCCAATCCGGCTTGCAAACGTGAGATCTTAATAATAAAAATCATCTCTGGAATTTCTGTCGTTCGAATTCGCCGTTAAACTGTAGGTCCCCCGTGATTCTACCTTAGCGCTTAGCGCTATATATATATATTATATATGTTACGGGTAAAGTTAGATTAACGGTTAAACCTAGGATTACCCGGGTAAACTGCGTAATACCCACGAGGCATGGGTAAAGTCCGAAATATAATTTAAATTAAACACGTTTCGAGGTTTACCCGAGTAAACAGCGTTTTATACGCCGTCGCTTGGTTAAAGTTGGGTATACTAACAATGACAAGAACATAAATGTTTGAAACCTGTTTATTAAAAAAACATTTTTCAAAAGTGCGGTAACTAAAACTGTAAATCAGAAGTAAAAATCAAATAATCTATTTGTTCGAACGTCGATATTCTAAAGTGGTTTTGGTTTTGGCATTTTTCGCCAATTTGACTGATTGTAGCACCTCTTAGTACTGTTCATTATTAAAGTAAAAACTGTTTGAACTTTTTGAAGAAATTAACTCATTGAAAACTGTAAGAAAACTCTGTTTTAAACGCGCACTTCCGGTCTCTTCGATTGTCATTTTTAACCTGGCGTACACTTGGTGAAAGCAATAAAAACTTACCGTACCCAACTTTAAATTCGTAAAATTCGGCGTCTACGAAACTCCCGTAGAAACTGAAGAAGATTTACATGAAAGAATTATTGAATCATGTAGGCCAATCGCCCCACACATGCTAACTCGTGTTATAAATTCTCTTCTGCGTCGGATCGCCTTATGTGAACAGCAAGGTGGACGACAGTTTGAACCTTGATTACGTCGTTAATTAACATATTTTTAAGCTATCTTGGCTTTCTCTGTGCTTGTTTTCTTTAGATTATAAGAAATAAATATTGTAAATGTACCTATTGCAAACTGCATCTTATTTATTAGTACATCAAACAATGTAAAGTTTGCTAAGATAACTACAGAATACAAACAGCTGTAATGCGTGTAGACTACCTACCTGCTACAACCTGTATATACAATTCCGCATTCTAGGCATGGTCTGGTCACATTAAACTGTCGGTGTTTTGGTGGGAGTCGGCACAATATTCCTTACTACAGGTAGATATTTTGGACACGGTCGACGTTCTGGTCATTTTAACGATTCGGCGTTTAGGCAACAGTCGGGAAATTGTCCATTACGAAATAGTCATATTAATGGACACGCAAGTTTCAGCCGTTATTCGGCTTTGGCACACTGCAGCAAATAATCAAGTTTTTGTTTCTCAATTATACATTGCAGTCGTACGTAGTTGTTACACGATAGCAACTAAAATTGTAAGTAAAGAACAATTTTATTATATACCAATGTTGTTTATATTTATGTATTTCTTAAAAGAAATTTCAGTTTCTTTTCTGTCAATATAAAAGTACCTATATATTTCTGTGAAATACATGACCTAATAAATATAAAATACAAATTGTACCTTATTCTGAAACATTTCTAGAATGGAAACGAAAGCTACTTTCTCGTGTTTTCCTCTCCTGTTTATCCTGAGAATAATGCCACCGTTTAGAATTATCTCTCTATTTCTCCCGCTAATTACAACAACCTGCAGACCAAATTAACTCGAAATGAGAATATTATTTTACCCCGCTTTGAACAAATTGCCTAGTAAATCAAAATAATAGCCAAGTGCTTTCAGAGTACTTTCAGTGTATAATGTCAGCTTTGATTTCCTTCTTCGGAAGAAAGTCTCGAAGTTAATGTAAATAGGTAGCCCCCTCCATGAATTAACTATTAAAAGAGCTAGCTACAAGTACGCACATTGAGAAGAAGAAATAACGATAACAGGTTCGTTCTCACAATTTATATTTGTAAATATCATACAAGTGAAGTAAACACGTTTCATTTATTAAATACTGCGATTCGAAAGTATACCATATTATGATTATTGCATTATATTCATTGATTTTCAGCGCATACAAGTCGTTCTATATCAAGTCGACAAATGTCTAAACTTTCAGATCACCGATTATAATGCAAGTTCATGCTTATGTAGTATAAAGTTGAGATATGTAAAAATACAAATTCGGTAGCTGCAGATACGAGACTTATTCAGAAACTAAGGGCCATTTAAATATTCCCGCCGAATGAAAAAGATAGCACCTTGGTGCATTGTGGGTTTGCTTTAATGGTCGATGAGCAAGTCACACGTCACTTTACCGTAATTCTGTCATTGCATTCACTTGTAAAATAATCGCTTTTGTGTTTTTTAGATATGTGAAACACAAAATAGTTCACGAAAGTGATCCCACAAGCTTTACAGACCGCAAATAATTAAACGATTATGTAGTTGTGTGCACTAGGGTTGGTTTATGAAAACGTTCCAAATATTGGTGAGTTACATCTTTCAGTAACAGATTCTAGAAACATATGGGGCTCATTGGTCGTCTCCGAGAACTAGCAAATTTAAACTTTCATTGAGCATAAAGAATCTTCAAAATACAAAACAACTGCCATGACTCATTTTCATTGGTTGTGAATTCACATAATCCAAGCTAAATCTGAAAAAATGTTAGATAAGGTAATATATCGTTAAGCTTTTTGTAAACCAGAGACATACGCGCTTGTCAGAATTAGCTCGTAGCAATTTTTGAAAACCTGAACCTAACTTAAGAAGAACCTTACTACGAGAAATATCCCCACCACCTGCGAAAGTTTTATTAAAGTAGTGGTTGATTTACCGGTGCCTTACACATTCAACGGCTTCGGCATTATAAATTGTTTATCTGATACTTCAAGATTTGTATGCTACATTGCTTGTGCACGTAAATAAATTTATAATGTCTAACAAGTAGATAGTAAATAGTAGCAGTCAGCTTCAAAGAAATTCATTGAAAAAAACTTCTGGTGAAACTCTAATGTCGCCCAACATGGAAGAAGAGAAATTCGAAAGAGCAAAGGAAAGAGTTTTGGAAGAAATGGATAAGGAGATGGCCGAAAGAGATGCCGTTGCAGAAAAGACAAGAGACTAGCACAAAAATTTGGCGTGGGAAGCAGCACTGCGCAAACGACTAACTGCCTCTTTTCGTTTTAAAAAATGTGTAAACGGCTGGCAACTACTTCGTACTTTCGCTGTGCAGTAAGAGATATGTCCACAAAAGAATAAATAACTCAATACTCCAGCCACTACTTATCGGCGAATTAACGAAAAAAAGGCTGCACAGCTGTATGAACAAGAAACACAAAATAAAGTGCAATTGTGTGGTTTATTTATTTCTGAGGAATATGTCTTTCTCACCGCTTCTCCAGATGGACTTCTTAAGGATGGGGTTAGTGTTGAAGTGAAGTGTTTGTAATCATGTTGCGATAAAACCATAGAAAGAACCATGAAAGACGACATTAAAAACGATTTATATGTTCATACCGATTGACGGTTTCAAGTGCGAACGTAGCATATCTGAAAACAATTTAACGTTCACGCGATGCACCTTCACACATGTAGGATATCTTTATTAACAAAAAAATCACGATTGTGTGCATCTCCAAAAACTCTTGATATGAGTTCGTTCTAATCTCTAAACAATCAGTAAATGGCTTTGTGCTTCAAAATTTAATGTATTCAAGACACCAGAATTAAAATCAGATTTATCGTGGTATTATACTTTTTTGATATTTTTTCATTAATGGCTCTGCTATACGAAATTCAGTTGTAATACATGCTAGAATGAGCAAAATTTGAAATTGATTTATATAATAATTTTTTAGGAAGAGTTTACTACAAGAAAACTTGAACTACAAACTTAATTGCCGTTTGTATTAGCTACTTAATGCGTCAAAATATTAAAAATAATCAAACTGCATTAAAATAGAATTATTATCAAACTGTAAATGGTGAGAAGTTACCTGCATCTATTCTTTTTGTTAACTTTTTGGTTTCCCATGCCTCCGGTATAGGGAAGTATTCATGTCATGAAAATTTTGGCAGTCGAAGTTTTAACGGAAATACACGTTTTGGCACTCACAGAGCCCAAAAAGTGGTTTACAAAAAATTACCTTAAGGCTAATCTAAAACTAATTTGCCGAACTCTCTAGCTTGAAAATGGCGACCGCTACGATTTATTCAAAATTTTGACTAACGCCCATTTACTAAAAAAACAAGTTGTCTGATGGGGATCAACTACAACTTACTTGACAGCCCTTTGCGGGTAGTATACCATAAAATAAGATTGATTTCTAAATCGAAAGCTACAATTTGTTTTCTACAGAACTCTTAAATTACATTGTGACGCTCTCTACGCATTTTTAATTTTTGAAAATTGGAATTTTGTACCCCTACAGCACCTTTACTAATCGAACTATGATAAACAGTTAAATAAAAAAGTTATTCAACAGATAATTCTCCATGATCTGAAATCAATATAACTTATAGAGGGTGTTCAGTTTTCAAGGGCCAATAGGCAACTTTGTTATTTTAAATAAAACACCCTGTATATTTTTTATATTTATTATATTTTTGAATGCAAAATTTAATTCACGATAAAATGTATCGGATATTCCTTTACCTAAAATGTAGGGTTGTTGAGATTTTTGCGATTATCAAATTGTTCTACAATTATTTTAATTTTATTTAAAAGCTAGACTTCTTTAACTTCAGTATTGTCTTATAAAAGTTATAAAATAACGACAAATTGCAAAAGTTGCATAGACGTTAAAGAAATAAAAGCAGGTAAGTTGCTTTTAACCGATTAGAACGAATTATAGACTATAGTACATCTACCGTGTAAAATTGTTCAAATAATATTTTCCATTGTAAAGACTTTAGATAATGTAAAAAGGTTCGGTTACCTGCGAACGGTATTTATAACAAGCCTTGAGCTGACTAGGAACGTAGACCGAATGCTGCAATATTAGTTGCATACTCTGTAGGATTTTGCGACATTACTTCTGAACGTGATTATCCTAATACAATACAACGAATTTTGAGGAACTTTGAGGAACATGGGTGTCCCTCTCCAGCCAACCATAAAAGAACGTTACACTCAAGAAATGTTAATCAAGAAATGCAAGAAGTAAGAAAATGTGCTGGTGTAGAAGTAGATCCACGCCAGTCTTCCAGAAATGTTGCTCACGATACTGGTGTCCATCATAGTACTGTATTAAAAGTTTTAAGAAAAAATGGATGTCGTTCCTATAAAGTATAAACCATCAAAAATCCAACAAATGTACTCAAATGACCCAATTAGACGAATGGAATTTTGTGACGAAGAAGTATTAAGAAGAATGGGAACTATTAGGTACGGTAAAAAAACGAAAAACATCTTACCTTGGGCAAGTTTACCGTAACAACAAATACGAACTTTTACAACGACTTATGGAAAGAAAAATAGAAGCGAAGAGAGGACCAGGTAGAAGGAAGTACTCGTGGCTCAAGAACATTCGGGATTGGACAGGAATGAACAGCAATTCACTAATAAGAACAGCCAAGAACAGAAACGATTTTGCCCAAATTGTTGCCAACCTTCAATGATGAAGACGGCACCGCTAAGAAGAAGAAGGAATTTTGTGAGAACATAATCGAAAATATGACATAGGTAAAAAAGATTGTTTTTGCTATATGTGGTATGAGGTAATAGCAAGCAGAGGAGCATGCGAAATAGGAAGCTGCCTATATAAGTACCTCACTAATAAAATTGAAAGTGGTTTTACTGAATTTTCCTTATATTCGGACAACTGCGCTGGACAAAATCACAACACTATTGCTTGTTTGTATACCTGCCCAAACAATTTAATGTAGTAATTCGTCACAACATCTTAGAAACCGGGCACACTCAAAATGAAGGTGACAGTGCACACAGCGTAATAGAAAATGTGTCAAAAAATATCCCAGAGTATATTCCATCTCAATGGTGTACATTAGTAAGAACGGCATCCAGGAAAAACCCATACAAAATAATAAATAGAAATATCACAGGAAGATGTGTTCGATCTTAAACATTTGTTGGCATCTAACACAATAAATTGGGACAAAGATAGTGACAATCAGAAGGTGCAGTGACAGCGCATTAAAATCGTATACTTAGATCCACAATCGCCTACAACGTTAAATTTTAAATACAATTTCTCAGAAGATAGTTTCTCGACCATCAATTTAGAACAGAAGGGGCGCAGAAACAAGAACTTTTCAGAAACATATGAACTGAAGGCATTACGTTCGTCACTAATACCACTTACAAAAGAGAAATACCACAATTTGAATTTTTTCTGCGACAAGAAAAGCATACCAACAGAATACCATGCATTTTTTAGACAGTTACCATATTCAGAAAGAAGTAGGACTGAACATGTTCAAGACATCAACTAATTTCAAATAGAATTTGTTAAAATTTTCATTTCTATTTTATTTTCCTTTGTTGAGATAAAATATACTTTTATTTACTAAATACAACTTATTAAGTAATACAAGATAACGATTTTTACTAAGTTTATTAGTGTCCTATGTCAAAATACTTCCTGAAATGATAAATCCTTCTTATCCTAAGTCGACTTAGGTTATCTCCTTCTAACTTTAATTGATCCTATGTCATTGTTTTTGCAAAAGAGTCATAGAAATTTTGTAATATCCCTCATTCATTTATAAAACACTATTATAATATGTATGGTAAATTAAAAAATTGAAAAATGTAGTTTTTTTGGAGCCTAAACAAAAAACACCTTCTCCTGTAAAAAGTGTGTTTTTTTACATAGGCTAGTTTTGCATTAGACCGACGATATAATATGTATATGACTTAAACTTAGGGCAACAAGGAATTTTTGTTAACCAATGCTCAGTGGAGCAAATATTTTAAAACTTTTGTTCAACATACACTTTCATCATTAAAACATATCAAAAGAAACACTTTCACGTGTAGTTGTTAGTTATTAAAAGGGTTTATTATAATTTTTAATTTACCGTGCAAATAAGAATGCTTGTTTATGGCGTGAACGCATGTGTTCCTTGTCGCGTGGCTGGTTTATTTTATATTAATTTATATTTATTGGTTTCAATTTGTTGTCCAGTTCAAGTTGCAACTTACCGTTAATGTTTGTCATGTTGGCAAAGATTATGTAGGTACAGTAAAATGGAGCACTAAACGGGACTAAAAATAAAGCACCTTCAGAGAAACTACCGTAACACATAAAGCACTCACAGAAAAAGAAGAAGAAGAATAACTATCTACTAGGTAAGTAAAGACAATAGAAGTATGGACAGAAGCTGTATGATTATTTAAGGGACTAAACGAATAAAATAATTTAATAAATATTTATAATCGAATATAAACATTTTCAACAAATCATTATATATAATTTTATTGAGAATATACGAGGCTTGTTCTCAAATTAAGTACGATCAACCATCAACAAAAAACAAATGCTTAAATCTTAAATACACCCCTAAACTATTTCTCTACATAGTCACCATTCAAATTTAAACTCTTATTAGGGTATACACACATATTTTTGTAAACCTTCGTCATAGAAGGCTGCCCTTGTGGCGACTACTAATATTGTACCATCGTATTAAGGTTGTCATCGTCAAGAAAACGACTCCCGCAGTTTTTAAAAAATGTTTAATGTGAAGGAAGCGGTGGCAATCACTTGGCGCTAAGTCGGGACTGTAAAGGAAAAGGTTAAACATTTTCCAAATTAATTGCTCTATTAGTTTTACAGTGCAAGCCGCTGTGCACGGTCGGGCGGATGGTGCAAAGTGACTCCCTAGGTCGCCAATCCTCCCCTTGTTCTGAATCGCCCTTCTGAACTTTATTAAAATCACACCATAAGCGTTTGGATTTATTGCTATACCACGTTCTAGGAAATCAACCAAAATTATGCCTTAACTGTCCCAAAACACAGTAAGTTTTCGGTTCCCGAACGCTTACTTAAACTTTTGACTTTGGAGGAACTCGTTTGCTTCCCCTGCATTGATTATTGCTTGGTTTTAAGATTTGTGTACGAAATCCAAGTCTCGTCGTCAGTTACAGTGTGGCTTATCGCCTTCAGTTTCGTAGCACTGCAGGAAGGGCAGTACAGGGGCCATTCGCTGATTTTTGTGAACATCCGTCAACATCTTTGGCACCCGCCTCGCGTACAGTTTGTGGTACTGTAGCGGTCTAGGACATTAGGGCGCGGCCGATAGGGCGCGGCCGTTAGGGCGCCGCCGTTAGGGCGCCAGCCACAAGGGCGCGAAGACACTAGGGCGCCGGCCGTTAGGGCGCCGAGACACTAGGGCGCGTGGACATTAGGGCGAGGACCGGTAGGGCGCGGGACACTAGGGCGCGAGACTCGGTGTTATAACTTGTTACTCATCTGTATTTAAATTTTAAGTAATAATAATTTATTTATATTATTTATATATTTAATATTAATTTATGTATTTTACTTTTTAATTTCTTGTAATAATTATATAGGTACATAGTGTCAAATATGAAACAGTTTTGTTTTATTTATAACTTATAACAGCTTCTTTTTGTGTGTATTTATAAAACACATTTAAAACATTGCCATGTCATATCAAAAATCCAAATTTTTATCTTCATACGAAACAAATTTTCTAATAGGGATCTAGTTTTTAATATACGAGGAAGTTTGTTAAATAATTCTGCATCAATATAGTGGGTATGCCTTTGGGCGATTGTTTTTATCATTCTTGGTACTATAACATTCAAATTAGATTTCCTTCTAATGTACGAAAAAAGAAAAGAATGTCGGTGTTTAATATACAAACTGCAATATTGTTTACATATGCTAAAATTGTTTTCAGACTGAACAACTCTGCAGGAGAAGAAAATTCTGATTAATTAATATAGGTAACTTGAAATAGGTAATTATTAACAGTTATTGTGAACTCATCAAAGATAGTACATATGATTTTCTGCATTACTTATTACATAAAATCTGTAAATAATAGGAAAAACAAGTGATAACCTAACAACAAAATTATTTTAAAAACAAGAAGTGCAGAAAAGAAGGGTTGCCTTTTTCTTATAATTTTACTAATGTTTCTATCCGCATTTCTTAAGTTATACAGTTTTGAAGATTGACTAATACCAAAGACTAATAATTAGTCTATTCTCATACGTATTTAGCTGTTTAATAATTATAATTAGGGAGTTAGTGATTCTGACAATTACATTTTTTAAACTGTTTTCAGATCGGATAGCACTGCGGGGGAAGAAAATTTTAATAAATCTACAATATAACGTTGAATAACCTATTTACCATTATTAAGATAACCTGTAAAGGTTTAAAAAATCAAACATAATTTTCTGCATGGTATACAAATCTGTACGCAAATATTTCATTTTTAAAACCACAGGAAATCCAATTATTTTAAAAATAAGAAGGAAAGAAAAGGAAGGTCGGTTCTTTTGGGTGATTTTACTAATCCTTCTATTTGAATTTTGTAACGTAATACATTTTTGAAGATACTGGATGATGTATGGCTAGTTGCATATTCAAAAAAATCCAAGGGCCGGTTGAGAAATTTTTCGTCAGTCCTTATACGCCTTAATTACCAGAGCGCGGAAAAATATGCATTTGCATTTAATTTAGCTTACATGCAGGGCAATGATTTTCGACATGTATACGATTAGGTCCCAGGAAATCCATTTTTGAAAGTTTTACTTCGCATGTATTTCCATATTTCAATAATGTAGTGCATCTTTGCATATATGTGCATATTTAATTGTTTTAAGACATTCATAATGCATATAATTAAAATTTTTACTAAAATATAGTCAAAAATTTTAAGTTCTGGGGTATTGAATTTTTTTCTGGAAATTTCGTAATACCCTCTCAACCTGTATTTTACGATTGTTCTAGAAAATAACGCAGCTTATTGAAGGGATTTTCCAAAGTGGCACATTTTAACAATTCTCCAGGTAGCTAACTATCTTTTACCCTTTCATCTTTGGTTTTATGACTACGGAGATAACAATTATTACCTATGCATGCAATTTACAAAAACCAGTAGAATGTTGTTCCCTTGCTTTCTTTTATTATTCAATTGTTGTAAATTAGTAAACAGTTTAACAGAGTTATTTGGTCTTCTGTGCATTTGTTTAAAGCTGTTTGTGGTACATTAAAAGTGCTTAAAATTGGAAAATCTACTGCTGATCACTGTCGATTGTGGATAAAAAAGACAATGAACTAGAAACGGACAGAAAAATTATTTTTTGTCGAGCGTGTTCTAAGAAGGTAAAGTTTTTTCCTGCAGTAAACTTTATTGAATTTGTTGTCGTCTAGCGATACTGTTTTGTTATTTTTATCAAAATTCTGAATTCCATTCGTTACCCTAATTATTCTCTGACATTAAAAATGTCTGTTTGTATTTGGCAGATAGCTTGGCCATGCTCAAAGAAGTACCAAGTGGATTAGCATGTATCTACAGCACTTCACAAGGAAAACATTAAACGGGCTTCCTCTAAAACACAACGGTTAATTACTACTTCGTTTGCTACTGGAACATCAGATTTTGATAACTTCAATGCTGAGTTGTGTTACGCTTTAGTGGCTTCTAATATTCCAGTAAAATGGTTGGTTAGTTTACCCTTTAAACAGTTTTTGTCGAAATACTGTGACAAACATATTCCTAGCCAACCTATATCACGTAAGAAATATATTGATATTCTTCATGAAAAGACTATGAACGAAATCAAAACTAAAATAGCAGGCAATATGTTTTGGATAGCCGCTGATGAAACTACAGACGCCAAGGGACGTTATGTGACATATTTAATTATTGGAATATTAGAAGATATCGTTCCAGAACCGTTTCCGCACAGTGTTAAACGATCAGATAAAACAAATAATTTAACAATAGCCAGGTTTGTAAACGGCAGCTTGTCAAATTTGTTTCTACCGGAACAGATACCTACCGAAAATTTACTTTTAATGTTATCCGATGCTGCGTCGTATATGGTGAAGGCGGGTAACTCTTTAGAAATATTTTTTCCAAATTTAATCTACTTGACCTGCTTAGCTCATGATATTAACAGGGTGGGGGAAACTATTCGCGAACACTATAAAACTGTAAATAGCCTGAAAAAATTGTTTATTAAAGCTCCGTTAGGGCTTCAAAGATACAAAGAACGTTTTCCAAATCTTCCATTGCCCCCAGAACCTGTAATTA
>JABXWE010000458.1:0-22744 GCA_014611495.1 Limonius californicus | reverse complement strand
GTACACCGTGCACCTGGTCGCGGCTCATCCATAGTCCCCTCTTTTCCATTCTTAAGTATTTGGCACTATTCCTGCACACTGCGTGCATTCGCGTATGAATCTGCAATGGTTGCACACCCTCAGTCACCAAACTTGGACGGATTGTCAACAACAAACGTCATTTCAAAATAGAAGTTTTAAAAGTCAGAATCAAATTCAAATGCCATTACATTAGAATTGATACGTGCTCACTGCTGTCTGGCTTATAACCCGATGTTAGAAAGGAATGCCCTTTAGTTCAGTACTAGAAGTTATCGCCTGGCATAAACAAATTTCACAACAGTTCCCAACAGGTCATCCCACGATTTTTTATTTTTCACAAATTTTGTCCCTGTATAAATGCACAATAATAAAATTGTTTCGAACTGCTGTATTATTGTATTCTCTCAGTTCATACAGTTGGCTTGTATCTGCAACTAATCCTTTAGTGCGAAAGCTACATGAAAAATAGTAAAATCGAAGTTGTAGACTTTAACGAATTGTTTTATATTTCCAGACTTTCTTCTGAAGCCTCCTGTGAATTTCAAATGTATTAAACAAATAATAGAAAGCCGAGAGGAAATTTCGCTAAAATAATTTTTTTAGACAAATCTTATATTTGATTTCTAAATGCAATATTATTTAGGGAGGAGAAGAATCATTACTATCTTTAGTTCCCAGAATTTTTTCTACGCCAAACATTAAATAATTGAGTACAACAAAGTAACCTTATTAAATAAATACATATTCTGCGTTAACGTGAAATACTTTATAGAGGTTTTCTCACAAATTCAAAAAAAGTGAAGGGTTATTCATTTTTGTTAGTGTTCTATCTGTGTCAACATAAAAAATTGTGACACTTCTATTTGCGGATATGCATAAAATTGCCAAACGCTTTTATGAATCAGACTGTAAATACTTCGTAATCAATTTCCTTTTTTATAAATGAAAGTGATATTAAGTGACGCCTACATATTTACTAACAGGACACTTGGCACACTTTTTATGTTCGTCGGCGCTAAGCCGAATGTTTTACCGTAGGTGCACTCAAAACGTTTCAAAATATTTTTCGAATACTCAGCTTTTATTTATATTATAAAAAGTTTTTAAACTTAAATACTGTGAAATTATACGAGGTCTTAAGAAATAATCAAACAAATTCCGATATACATTTAGGTTGTCAGACGAAAATTATGTATAAGATAGTTATCTGGTTAATTTGATTTTTACTCCTACTTGATTTGCGGTCTGCCCTAAGACAATATACGAATTGTGTAAAGATGTTAAATAAACAGGATGTTAGTACACCTACATTAAAGGTCTAACTAATATAAATATAACCTAAAAGTAGTTGTAATAATAGCATCAGGCTTATATCATAGCGTTATTATCTATTCACTACATCTAGATTCTAGAACTCTAGACTAGAGGGTCATATCGCTTCAGGTAGTATGTCTTCTGCATGTTATCTAGTAGTCTAACAGCAAGATAGTTGGGTTGAACTTCGACGAGAGATATTTCGTATTTGGGCACTTGGCCTCTTGTATTATTGGAAGAATGTTTAAGCTTGTGTAGAGCAGTAACTCCCAAAGTGTGGGTAGATGGTTAGGGGGTCCTTGGAGCATTTCTAAAATAAAACAAATTTTCGTTTCAAGACATGTGTTTCTGCCTTTCACAAAATAAACAAATATAAACCAAACTTTAAATATTAAAAATTTCAATAAATAATGCAAGAACCTAAACATAAATAACTGTAAATATAAAAACAAGTTGCGAAGTAAAAACATTATGTGCCTGTTTTTCAGAAACTAGCTTTTCAAATCTTTTTTTATGATATTCACACTATCGTCACCCCCCCCTCAAAACGCTTTCGCATTACTTGAGGGGGGGGGGCGTCCCTTATATACTAACCATTCATGCAACATGCACCCTAAACTTAATTAAGTGAAATACGGTCGTCGGCTCAGCCGGGTTTGACCCCGCGGCCAATTGAGCCGCATTTCACTGTGACCTCGACTGACAGCGCTTGTTCGCACTGCTCCATCAAGGTCCCCTTAGCTTTTCGAATCTGGGCTCCGTATTTGATACACACACAATAATATCATCTTCAAGTTCGAGACGATTTCTTACTTTTGTTTTGATGTCATAGACGAAAAACTTAATTCACACAAATATGATGTAGCGAATGGCACCAAATACTTTATAGCTTAGTCCGGAAGCTCGGGGTATTCTTGCATTATTTTGGTCCGAAATTGGTCCAATCTCGCTCTGGGGAAAGAAGTTTAGTTTCAACATTCCATCGCATGATATTTTAATAAGTTGTTCTTTCATGTTTGTTGAGATTTCAGATTGTTCAGGAATCGTCTAAAAACGGATTCAGTATCCATCTGTGATTGTCGTAACTGTTTTGAATTTCTTTGGGGATATAGTCAATGAGCTGTTGCTTTAAATTGTGCAAATTAACTTGCATATCTGCAAACACAGGCTCAAAATGTATCATATTACCAACCTTAACTAAGTCTTTCATGAGTTCTTGAACGCACCGGAATGAATCAAACCTTTTTGTTCCAATTGAACTCGACCAGAAACAAGTTTCTTCAAAAATCCGTTAATATTGTCCTGGCTGTTCTTATGTTAATTTTGCGGCCTTGCAAACTGCTATTCAGAGTGTGTAAATGCTCGAAAATATCAGCAAGGAAATCCAGCCTAACAAGCCAAAGAGAATTGGAAAATATGTTCTCATATTCCGGTTTCTCAACTTGCAGGTATATCGAAAGTTCCGCTATTAACTGGAAAACTATTTTCAAACTTTATACATCTCATTACCTAGAATGTGGCCTGACTGTTTTTATTTGTATACGATTTAGTACTGGGAAAAGCTGTGATTTTGGTTTTTTCCCTCTGTAAATATTAATAGCCACTACAATATTTTGATAATTTCAAATAACATCTGCGACCTACACCATGAGCACCAATATCAACATAAATTTGGTAATATAATTCTCGTACTGGCACAATAAAAAGAAACATAATTTAAGTAACATGAAATATTTTATAATTATCCAAAGTAATATCCCTTTGCTTTAATACACGTATTGCAATTTTTTTAACAGTTTTTGAAAACAGTCTGCAAAGGCATCCGAAGAAACACCTTTCAATTTGGCGTTACATTTATCTTAATATCTTCTACGCCATGAAATCGTTTTCATTTTGCTGTCTGCTGGTGCCAATCAAGTAAATATCAACGATGTATTTCATGAGAAATGACTAATCAGTGCACAATAGGCAGGTGCATTATGAGGCAAGAAGAACCCACTACTTTTGTTATCGCATTTCAGGACGTGCAATAAGCTATTCACCACTTTAACGTAGAATGCACTATTTTGTGTTTCCCGTCACAAACTTTTTTGGCTCACATCCTGTTAATTGAAAAGATATGATTTGGATTCAGGATTTTTACAAAGGAACCATTTTGAGTCTTGATGATGATTTTCCAATCTTCACGCTCTGGCATTTCGTTTGATCATAGATCATAGAGAAACATTAAGAAAATTTGCATTGTCGCGACGATTCTGTACGAAATCACAGATCTTTTCCTTTACTGATGTTCAACTCATCCGCAGAGTCATTCGGAGATTTTTTGACACAATTACACGAACTCTTGCGATCGAATAGAGATCAATGACGTGATCGTGAACATCCTTACGTCCATATTTGAACGGTTTAAACCATTCAAGCACACTAGTACGACGTAAGAGGTTATCATCATGCACAGTTTTCAGAATTTTATAAGTTTCTGTTGGAGTGTTTCTAAATGTATAGCAAAATACTCACCCATTGCTCCATGACGACTGACAGAAATACAATATGGGCTTTAGCGTCCTACGCAGAAACAGTTGTTCGATCTGTGCTTGATAAAACTGTAGAATATTATATGCTGCTTTAATATTGGTTTCATTTCAAGAGACGGCGGTGCTGATGTGTCAATCCGGGTATTCAATTTTCAAACCCCGTATGTGAAAAGTGTATCATAACCAAAATGGGAACCATACGTTTGAAGAATTCCATAAATTTAAAAAAATTTTTCTCAAAAAGTCATACATATTTTGTGTACTAATGGTAACTGTAAAGAACTACGGTTTTACTATATTTATTTATCACACCTGCTTTAAATTTTTTGAGAACTGTTTCTGTATAATCACAGCCAGTTTTTGGGAAATTTGATTTATTAAAAAAAAGGAGATACTTCAAAAACAAAAAGTAAGGACAGATAATATTATAAGAAATACTTGCCATGCAGTACGGAGAACATAGGGCTATGTTTTTCTAATGGGAGAGCTCATGGTATTGTTACTACTATCCTTAAGCTCTTACCAATAGTACGTCTGATTGAATTTATGGAAATCTAATGTAATCAAAAGTTTTCAAAATGTGGTTGTCAAGTATGAAATTTGTACTGCCTTTAAAATAAGTATCTACCCATTTCTCACCATATTTGAGGAACACTTTAAATGTTACCTGACGGCAAATTGCTCTTTGAAGGTTTTAAATAGTATTACAACACATTAAATCTTTGTGTGTGAAAACGTTCATATGTTTACCTGAAAGAGAATTTATAACTAAATTTGTCAACATTATATTTATATATTTTCCATACTGCATGGCAATTGTGAAACCAACTATAGTATACTATTTTTCATGTAGCTTCCATGGTAAAGGATCAGCGCAGTAACTATAGTAAATACATACTACATTGTTCAAATTAAAAATTATTATTATTGTAACATTTTTTACCTGTAGCGTAGTATACAACAATTGCATACTATTATTATTATTCGACATTACAGGTTGTAAAGACCATAATTAATTACATACGAATTCCTAAGAAATTTATGGTAAGTAAACTAAATTTGAGTAACAAATATTTCTGCTCAAATTTAGCTTTAATTTTGTTTTCAAACAAATAGCGGTCAAAACGTGCGCCACTGAAATATTCAACTGTTCTGGTATATACCAGACACCCTAATAGTCGCCTGTATCGCTTCTATGCATTACTTAAATACCAAGTAAATATTTATTTATTATATATATATTATATATTAATATTAATAGTTTATGTTTTGTGAAGTAGAACAGTACTTGAATGTCGAAGAAATTTATTTGCGTTAATCCGGTAGCTAGGTAAACATTTGAGACTACTATTTTTCATGTAGCTTCCTCGGTAAAGGATTAGCGCAGTAACTGCAGCAAATACGAGGTGTGTTCAATTGAAACCTATCTTTGCTCTATCAAAATGAATTCAACAATTTAATTACAAATAATTATCATCACAGTTAAGGTAGTCCCATTGTTTTACTAACTGACGTATACCCTGCTCATAGAATTCTTGTGGCATCTGATCGAAGAAGTCTTTCACAGCTATCAGTACTTTTGCGTCAGACTCAAAATGCCGACTTTTTAACGTCTTTTTCAGAGGTCCAAAAATATGGAAATCGCAAGGCGATAGATCCGGGCTGTAGGGTGAATGTTCTAAAACCCTCCGTTTCTTTCGTTGAAGATTTTATTTTACCACATTAGCAACATGAGGCCTAGCATTATCGTGAAGCAAAATTACTCCGCGCTTAAGTTTTCCTGGACGTTTCCGTCTTATTGCTTGATGAAACTTGTTCAAAGTTTCATTGTACAGATTTGCATTGACATTTACTTCGGGTTCCTTAAACTCTATCAACAAGGGTCCTTCATGGTCGAAAAAAAAATGTTAACATCACCTTGCCTGCAGAAGGCTGTGCTTTAAACTTCTTCGGTGATGGTGTTCTTGAATATTTCCACTGCATCGACGATAACTTACTGGATGGCTCGTAGTAATGGCACCAAGCTTCGTCACCAGCAACTATTGACACAAGAAAATCATCACCATTTAGCCGCCTATAGTTTGTGAGGAGTTGCAAAAATAAACCCATTTGCCAACAGTTTCGTTCATTAGACAAGAGACGAGGAATCCATTGCAAACAAACTTTGCTGTAACCCAGATTACAAACAATACTATGGACAGATCCTACAGTTGCACCAACAATTTCTGCAATTTCTCTAATTGAAATTCGACGATGTTCTCTAATAAGGCCTTCCACACATGCCATATTGCTTTCTGTTAATGCAGTACACCGTGCACCTGGTCGCGGCTCATCCATAGTCCCCTCTTTTCCATTCTTAAGTATTTGGCACTATTCCTGCACACTGCGTGCATTCGCGTATGAATCTGCAATGGTTGCACACCCTCAGTCACCAAACTTGGACGGATTGTCAACAACAAACGTCATTTCAAAATAGAAGTTTTAAAAGTCAGAATCAAATTCAAATGCCATTACATTAGAATTGATACGTGCTCACTGCTGTCTGGCTTATAACCCGATGTTAGAAAGGAATGCCCTTTAGTTCAGTACTAGAAGTTATCGCCTGGCATAAACAAATTTCACAACAGTTCCCAACAGGTCATCCCACGATTTTTTATTTTTCACAAATTTTGTCCCTGTATAAATGCACAATAATAAAATTGTTTCGAACTGCTGTATTATTGTATTCTCTCAGTTCATACAGTTGGCTTGTATCTGCAACTAATCCTTTAGTGCGAAAGCTACATGAAAAATAGTAAAATCGAAGTTGTAGACTTTAACGAATTGTTTTATATTTCCAGACTTTCTTCTGAAGCCTCCTGTGAATTTCAAATGTATTAAACAAATAATAGAAAGCCGAGAGGAAATTTCGCTAAAATAATTTTTTTAGACAAATCTTATATTTGATTTCTAAATGCAATATTATTTAGGGAGGAGAAGAATCATTACTATCTTTAGTTCCCAGAATTTTTTCTACGCCAAACATTAAATAATTGAGTACAACAAAGTAACCTTATTAAATAAATACATATTCTGCGTTAACGTGAAATACTTTATAGAGGTTTTCTCACAAATTCAAAAAAAGTGAAGGGTTATTCATTTTTGTTAGTGTTCTATCTGTGTCAACATAAAAAATTGTGACACTTCTATTTGCGGATATGCATAAAATTGCCAAACGCTTTTATGAATCAGACTGTAAATACTTCGTAATCAATTTCCTTTTTTATAAATGAAAGTGATATTAAGTGACGCCTACATATTTACTAACAGGACACTTGGCACACTTTTTATGTTCGTCGGCGCTAAGCCGAATGTTTTACCGTAGGTGCACTCAAAACGTTTCAAAATATTTTTCGAATACTCAGCTTTTATTTATATTATAAAAAGTTTTTAAACTTAAATACTGTGAAATTATACGAGGTCTTAAGAAATAATCAAACAAATTCCGATATACATTTAGGTTGTCAGACGAAAATTATGTATAAGATAGTTATCTGGTTAATTTGATTTTTACTCCTACTTGATTTGCGGTCTGCCCTAAGACAATATACGAATTGTGTAAAGATGTTAAATAAACAGGATGTTAGTACACCTACATTAAAGGTCTAACTAATATAAATATAACCTAAAAGTAGTTGTAATAATAGCATCAGGCTTATATCATAGCGTTATTATCTATTCACTACATCTAGATTCTAGAACTCTAGACTAGAGGGTCATATCGCTTCAGGTAGTATGTCTTCTGCATGTTATCTAGTAGTCTAACAGCAAGATAGTTGGGTTGAACTTCGACGAGAGATATTTCGTATTTGGGCACTTGGCCTCTTGTATTATTGGAAGAATGTTTAAGCTTGTGTAGAGCAGTAACTCCCAAAGTGTGGGTAGATGGTTAGGGGGTCCTTGGAGCATTTCTAAAATAAAACAAATTTTCGTTTCAAGACATGTGTTTCTGCCTTTCACAAAATAAACAAATATAAACCAAACTTTAAATATTAAAAATTTCAATAAATAATGCAAGAACCTAAACATAAATAACTGTAAATATAAAAACAAGTTGCGAAGTAAAAACATTATGTGCCTGTTTTTCAGAAACTAGCTTTTCAAATCTTTTTTTATGATATTCACACTATCGTCACCCCCCCCTCAAAACGCTTTCGCATTACTTGAGGGGGGGGGGCGTCCCTTATATACTAACCATTCATGCAACATGCACCCTAAACTTAATTAAGTGAAATACGGTCGTCGGCTCAGCCGGGTTTGACCCCGCGGCCAATTGAGCCGCATTTCACTGTGACCTCGACTGACAGCGCTTGTTCGCACTGCTCCATCAAGGTCCCCTTAGCTTTTCGAATCTGGGCTCCGTATTTGATACACACACAATAATATCATCTTCAAGTTCGAGACGATTTCTTACTTTTGTTTTGATGTCATAGACGAAAAACTTAATTCACACAAATATGATGTAGCGAATGGCACCAAATACTTTATAGCTTAGTCCGGAAGCTCGGGGTATTCTTGCATTATTTTGGTCCGAAATTGGTCCAATCTCGCTCTGGGGAAAGAAGTTTAGTTTCAACATTCCATCGCATGATATTTTAATAAGTTGTTCTTTCATGTTTGTTGAGATTTCAGATTGTTCAGGAATCGTCTAAAAACGGATTCAGTATCCATCTGTGATTGTCGTAACTGTTTTGAATTTCTTTGGGGATATAGTCAATGAGCTGTTGCTTTAAATTGTGCAAATTAACTTGCATATCTGCAAACACAGGCTCAAAATGTATCATATTACCAACCTTAACTAAGTCTTTCATGAGTTCTTGAACGCACCGGAATGAATCAAACCTTTTTGTTCCAATTGAACTCGACCAGAAACAAGTTTCTTCAAAAATCCGTTAATATTGTCCTGGCTGTTCTTATGTTAATTTTGCGGCCTTGCAAACTGCTATTCAGAGTGTGTAAATGCTCGAAAATATCAGCAAGGAAATCCAGCCTAACAAGCCAAAGAGAATTGGAAAATATGTTCTCATATTCCGGTTTCTCAACTTGCAGGTATATCGAAAGTTCCGCTATTAACTGGAAAACTATTTTCAAGACGTAACCCCCCGAAATCTATCTTACTTTCGTTTACGGATAGCTTCCTGTACTGTTGGGACATGTAGATCTGTGTGTAGTGAATGGTTTGTTACATACCAGGGAGCATCTGCAATTTGTCGGAGTATCTTGGATTGACACCTTTGGATGATTAATATATTTGATTTGGATACACAACCCATAGTTCTATTCCGTAGGCCCATATTGGTTTAATCACTGCTTTATATATTAAAATTTTATTTTCCATAAAAGTATTTGTATTTGTGGTATCTGTATATTCTTTATTGTGACTTTTGGGCATGTTTCTCTGCGGAGTGTGAATGTAATATGCGCAGATTTATTCTAATTCACTTTTATTTTCCATTTTTCCAGCCATTGTTGGAGTCTGATTAGGTAGTTTTGTATAATGTTTGATGCTATTTAAGGATCTTGATGGCAGGATAGAATAGCCGTATCATGGGCAAATGTTTCTGTTATCGCATTTTGTGCCTTCGGTAAATCTAACGTGTATAAAACATACAGCAATGGCCCAAGGACGCTGCCTTGTGGCACTCCTGAGTTGATTGGAAAGTGGTCTGATTTTTCTTCATTTACCTTAGTTTCGAGTTTTCTGCCGTTCAAATATGATTTAAGTAAGTTAAAATAAGCTGCTGGAAAAATACACTTGATTTTATAAATTAGTCCAGGGTGCCAGACTTTGTCAAAAGGCTGGCTAATATTAAGAAAGACTCCACTACAGTATTGTTTATTTTCGAACGCTTTATTTATGGTTTGTATAATACGGTGAACCAGTTGTACTGTCGAGGGTTTCTGACGAAACCCAAACTGATGTTCTGGAATCCAGTTTTCTGAAGGCAGGTCTTCATTTAATCTACAAAGCACCAGTCTTTCAAGTAGTTTTGAGATTATTGACAGCAGGCTTATGGGTCTGTATGAAGAGACATCTGTTGCTTCCCTTCCTGGTACCCATCATTATTATTTGCGCCGTTTTAAAACATTTTGGGCAGTATCCAAGTCGTAAAATAACATTGTAAATGTAGGTCAGCATTACTAACCCCTTTCTAGGTAATTCCTTCATCAATTTCTTTCGCGATTTCTTTTGGTGTCAGCGCTTTGATAGGCGTCTGTGTGTTATAGGTGGAATAGAGATACTTTGTTCTATTTCTTAGTCTACACCGTTGTCTATCGGTTGAAAAACTGAAACCAAGTGTTCTGCAAATAGGTTAGCTTTCTCAGTATCACTTTGGCCCATGGTTCATTAATACTTTTTCTTATTGGTGGAGCAGGAGTTTTAGGTTTTCTTAAATTCTTAATTGGCTTCCAAATGGAGTTATCAGTTCTGCTTAGTTTAGATATATATCGCTCAAACTCCTGGTTTCGTACTTCTTTGCTTGGTTTTTAGCCTTCTACTCATTTGGTTATAGACCTGTCTGTCGGCTGGTGTGTGGGTGCGTTGCCATTTTGATCTGGCACGTCTTTTTTCTGCTACGGCTTTTTTAATTTCTAATGGTATATCCCCGGTTATTTTTCTTGGGCGAAGTACTGGTGAAGACTGTAGTGCAACTTGTGGTACTTAGTTTATAAATATTTCAGTCGTTGTATATATTTCCTCTGTCTCTTTGAGTCGGGTTTTTAGATCTATATTGTCATTTAATATGCTAGGAAAAGTATCCCAATTTGTTAGTGTATTGTGTAGTTTAGGTGAAGGTTTCTTGTATATTACAGATGTTCCTATTGTTGCTATAATTGGGGAATGATCAGATGACAAGTCGTAGCTATTTATAATGTGAGTGTATGTTGAGCTGATTTCATTTGTAACATAAAAGTCTAACAAATCAGGAACTTTTTGTGGATCAGTCGGCCAGTAGGTCGGTGTGCCTGTTGATAGGAATGAATATCTATGTTCTTCTATTGTTTTTAGCAGTTCTCTACCTTTAGTTGTTGTTAGGCGTGAGCCCCACGTGGTACGTTTGCTGTTATAGTCACCGCCAGCTAAAAATTTATTGCCTAATGTTTGGAAGTATTCTTCAAAATCATTCTTTTTTATATTATGACGAGGTGGGCAATAGTTGGCTGCAATTGTTAGTTCATATGGTAGAGTTGATACCTTTATTGCAGTGGATTGTAGAAGATTTTTTTGATATTTCGGAAGTTCGTAGTGGTGGATTGTATTTTTAATAAGAACTGCGGTGCCGCCATGCGCGGTACCTTCGGGATGATTGGTATTATATGTTATATAATTTGGTATTTTAAAATATGTTCGTTCTGCAAAATGCGTTTCACTGACTAATAACATATCTATGTGATTGTTTATTAAAAAGGTTTTGACTTCTTCGTTCCACAGTTCTATTCGTAAGAACTTAGTCATTATTGAACTAGTTTGCTAATTAGTATTGTTAACATGTTAAGTACCATACTGTTCTGTTGAATTAGTTGATTAAACATGGCTTTAAATTCATTAAGAAATTGTGCCATCATGTTGTTTGATGATTCCGGTGTATTAGTATTATTTGGTTGATTATTGTTGACTATACAGCTGTATATTCTATTTTGATTTTGATAACTGCACCGGTAGAGGTTTGGTCTGATGTGTACATTATCTGATGTTGTTGGTTTTGTAGCACTAACCTGATTTTATGACTGATTTCCTTAGGTTAACTTGTGGTAATATTCACATCCTTTATAATTGGCTGGATGGTTTCCTCCACACAATGCACAAGTGGCTGGCGTCTCTCTAGATTTTTTACAGTTTGCAGTACTGTGCGATCCTCCACATTTTACGCACACATAAGGTCTATTGCAATAAGACGTTGAGTGTCCGTATAGTTGGCACCTAGTACACTGCACAATATCGTTTTTGGTTTTGTGAGGTGGCTCAATTTTGACGTTTACGTTTTGTAGTTTTTCAATGCTGTATACCTCTTTGATATTATTTGCTGGCTCAAGATCAACGAAAAATAGATTTAAGGGTTCCTTTATAACTCTGTGTCTAGCATTTATTATGTTTCTCACCTTGTGCCCTGCTTTTGTTAATTCATTTGATATTTTTTCAGTTAGGATAGAGTTATGTAGGTGTTTGATAACTACTCTATAAGCTGGATCCTCTTTTAGTTGATAGCTGTGGTGAATAATATTTTCTTGCTTTAAGTAATTGATTAGATTTCGATAACTTTCTACAGTATTGCAATTGATTTTGATGGTGTTCTTAGCTAAGCTCTTCGTGGTATACTGTTCGCCCACTAAGCAGTTTCTTATTTGCGTTGCCATTTTTGGATAGTCTGTTACCCCACATATGTATACGGGTGGAGGTTTGTTGATTTTTACAGTGGAATCAGTGTTTTGGCTTTTGTTTTCTTCAACTGTTAGTGAGCTGAACTTGTTGTTGCTAGTAATTTTGTTGGTTTCACTATTATTTACAATTTTTGTAGTCTCTGCTTCCTTTTTGTACTTCTTACTTGTTGTCATGTGATATTATTAGTTTCCTGTGTATCAAATGGTTCATCTTCACTGGTCGATGACATTCTATCCGTAAAAAAGCCAGCACACATCATATAGTTATAGATAACCATCCTAATCCGCTAATGGAAGAACGTTTAGAAGCAGTAATCAACAAAAGACTTAAAAAATTGTGGCCAAGTGAACTAATTTAAGTTAATATCTCCCTATTCATATCCAAATGTTACTAGTCCATCTTAGTAGCCGTCAGAACTTTAGCTCATAGAATTATATATTATTGTGATTGCTAAAAAAAAACTTCCGTATGATAAAGAAGATTAGCGTATAAAGAACTCATGCCTCCACAAATTATTCGAAAAATACGAGTCTGCAATGCTTTTTCCTTGATGTAATGTACCATTTTAATGGCATTTTTCAAAACACAATTTCATAAGGTAAAGATGATGATGTAAGAGCTTCTCGATGTAAAAAACAGTTTAACTATGCAGCGTTTAGAATTAACTATTTTAATCTTACAATAAGACCAGATCGTTGTCCTGTCATAGCCTTGGCGCCATGGGTTCATGTAGCAACGCATTTTTCACAGTCAATCTACTTATTAGTACTTTGCATGAAAGTGTCGAGTAAATATTTTCCGGTAGTATTGACCTCTAATTGAGTACAAAACAAAATATCTTCTGTAATACCATGTCCATTATTATATCTTACAAATGCTATAATTTGGGTACAGTTCGAAACATCCATCTGTAATGAGAAGAACTTTTCTTAATATTTTCGACAACTTATGTTCGAATATCTTCTGCCATGTCACTTATTTATCTTTGCATAGTATTATTAGAGAGGGGTATTGTTTTCAGCTTGTCAGCCTGTTCTTCACCAACCCTTATTTGTACCATTTCAACAACTGCTGGTAAAATTAGGTCATCAGCAATTGTATGTGGATTACTGGTTTTTGCAATGCGAAATGCAATTCGATAATTTGGTAGTAGTGCTTGTTTATTAGGAGTGGTTGCTGATGTAAATGTGGCTTGCTCTTTGTAGAGGGAGTTTAGCTATTGTTTCCAATAATTCCACAGGCATTGCTTGCTCGTCTGGATGTTCGGTATTTAAATGTCAAAATTTTATGGCTTTATACTTTCTTCTGACAACACTTATCGATACAATTTTTTGTTCTTTATATTCTTGTCACTGGCAGACGCCAAAGATTCTAATGACCATTTTAAAAATGTATCCATAGCGAATAAAACGAGTATAGCTCGTACTTAATGTTAAGTGTTTGTTATAGATCTACGGCACTCGGTACACAGTCACGAGTACAGCACACAATTTTGAAATGGTGCCTAATCTCATTGCGGTCCGCTGCCTATATAAAGCAAAATGATTTTTCGGATTATTCCAGTGCCATCTAGTACTCTCCCGAATATGGTTGAAGTTTCCAGAAACACGGAGAATAAATAAATAAATTGCGCTACTTGGTAATAGATGGCGTTAGTTGGCCGTTAAGCCGCTGATTCTGAATGAAGTTGAGCACTACATGAGGAGGCTCGCGAAAAATTTTGGCCAAATGGGTGTGGTGCTTTAAAAAGTTTGGAAACCACTGATTTCGAGTATTGTTTGTCACGAACCACGGGGCATAAGTAATCGTCTGTAAAATTTTAAATTGAAATCTCTGAGAATTTCAATGTTAGAAACACTCGCGGTGCCCCACAACTGTATCCCGTAGGTACACACCAGTTTGAGGATCACTGAGTTTGTTGGTTAATGTTTCGATTTTCTGCCAATTAGCCAGTATAATTTAGGAAACTTTAGTCTTAGTTGTTTACGCTTAGAGAATAGGTGGTGTTTCCAATTTAGCCGTCGGTCCAGATGCGTACCAAGGTATTTTGCAGTGCCGGATGGAGGTAGTTGTTATCCGTTAAGGGTAACACTGGGGCACGTCTCCTTTCGTAGGGTAAATGTGAAATACTGAGATTTTGCTTATTTGGCTCTAATCCGCCATTTGTAAGCCAATCTTGGAGGCCGTCCAGAGCTGCTTGGAGTTTTTCTGAGACACAGATTGTTACTTAACTTGTTGCTAGAATGGCGGTGTCTTCGGCAAACGTGGCTATGTCAGTGTTTCCTGTATTTGATATGTCGGTGGTGTACAGCAGGTATAGGATTGGTCTCAAGACACTGCCCTGCGGGATGCCTGATTGAATTGGATATATTTCCGTTAATTCGTCCTGGTATTTCATAATCTATCAGTGAGATAGGATAGGAGAACCTAGTAGAAAGTAGCAACTAGCGTGGTTTTTAGCTTGTATAGTAGCCCCTGGTGCCATACTTTATCGAAAGCGTGTGTAATGTCCAGGAAGGTCGGAGACCAGTACTTTTTCTTTCCGAATGCCTTGTTCGGGATCTCAACTACTCTATGCACCTGTTCGATTGTGGCATGCTGTTCATAAAACCCGAACTTATGCTATGGTATAATACTGAGTTCAAACTGCGGCTTCAGTCTCTTTAGGAATATTTTCTCAATATTATGAACAGAAGACTGATGTTACTTCTTCTGCCAAAATTCCAGGATTTAGAATAAGTATTATTTGTCCAACTGTCCAGTGTGACGGGACCATTTCATATTCTTCCTTTCACCAGTTGCAAAGGAGTAAGAAACTTATACGAAGATCGTGATCCATCCGGATATTTTGTTATGCATTCACTAATAACGATTTAGTGTTTTGGAGTAAAAAACTGTAATTACTAGACTTTCATAACTATTAAATATTTGGTAAATATTAGAAACTATATAGCGAAAGTAAATGTACACGATTTTGTTGATGACACAGTAGCTAAATAAATAAATATCTTTTTACCTATTCAATTATTTAAATTCCACATTCTATTTCTTTTCAAGCTAATGGTTGGCATCCAATTTCAATGGCACTGTAGTACAACACATTTTTAACTGCATCTTTTATGTGACACTGTGACAAACAACGAAGCCTTTTAATATCATGCCGTTGTCACTAAATTATGGTTTGGAAATATGTGAAACAATTCAATAACTCTGTAAAACTGGTACAGTAAATTTTTACACAATGCTTTTAGAAGCAGCCATATTAATGTGGAAATAAATTACCAGCTAATTTCTGTATTACTCTAAAAAACAAACTTCATTGATGCAAGTACAAATGTTATTAATTTCTAGTAAAATAACAAGCAATTATCAACTGCACTCAGTCTGTTATTTCCCTTTTACGTCGATAAACAATGGCAGAAATTAATTTCCAGTTTCATATAACGTAAAAATTCAGTCTTCCGGTAATGATGCCATACATTAATTTTAAGGCCGTTGTATATAGCTACCACATGTATACTATTTAGGCATTTACTGTGCATTGCATTTCTTTCAAATGAGTATTATTAATTTAATACTTCACTTTGTTCAAAAACACAAAATATTTTTGAGATTTCGCAACCCAATCATGAGACTCACCCGCGGGTTACCACCCATATACGTACCTACAGGATTTCCATTTCCTATGTGGTAAATCATCATGAATAAATACATGAAATATTTCATTTTAGAGTCTGTGACGATTTAAGTGACTGCCCTCAGCTGTTGCTGAATCTCAGTAACCTACGACAGTCGTTATGCTTCAAGAGCTTATTTGAACCAGGAGTTTGCTGTCCAAGATCTCCAGATGAAGTACAACCAGTTAGTTCAGCACCTTCGATAAGTACGCCGCCCCCAACAACAAGGAGACCCTATAGATTTACAACTACGAGAACGACTACATATATTACCCCATTAGCAACGGTTCCTCCGCCAACTTTTCCCACAGGAGGTAATTTCGTCGATGCCGAAGGTACGCTGTGACAAATTGCATATTTCTATTCTAAGTTAATGTAGCTGCTAGTCATATTCAAACTCTTTCGCCCTATCGCATCATCTTTTCATTTAGCTCTCTTCTCTTTCGTTGAGTGACTCCATGTAAACACTGTACTAGGTCAATATTTTGACCAACTACCCAAACAACTTCAACGTTGTCTTTTTCTGTACTGCTTAAGTTAGTATTCAAACATTACCACCATTTAATGTAATAACAGGAATGTTCTTTTTCCTCTTTTTCGTTTTACAATTTGCTTTGGTTTACCTCTTTCTCTTTTCCTTGGGAGGATTCGACTATAAACCCTACAGGATTATCGATTATGATGAAGTGCTGCAACAACTTTAGTCCGCCGTTTGTTAAATTCATTCCTCTAATCCCCCACGTTGCATTGCTTTTTTCTTACCGTCATTTCAGACTTTCCAGAACATGTTCATTTTTACGTGATATTCACCTAGACACATTACTGCAACATATTGTTCTATTCTATCGAAGGCACTATTAAAATTCCATTTCCATCTAAAGGGAATAGATTGCTCCTTCTTTTCATTCTGATGGCGTATTGTATTCTTCTCCTTCTTCCTCTATTGAAAGACCTCAATTGCTATTCTCCTACACCCATGTCAAAATTTATCTATCTCCTTCCTTTCTGGACTCATTCACCAAGGATTTTACTGATATATTGATTATCGTCAATTCTTTACAGTATTATAATTTTTCTTTCTATACTATCCAACCTAAGGATCCACTTAAGCCAGCTGTATGCTCCATATATGAGGTATAGCCTCTAGAACGTAAATGAACACAATAGAAATAGATGACCTGCGAGTTAGTACAAGATTATATAAACTAGGTGCTATAAATTATAAATTTAGAAGGAAATCGGATGCTGTCTTGAAATAAACAAGAATGTCTATAACTAAAAATTTTTTTAGATTGTGGACAACCCGAAACTGCAAAATTCAGAGTTGTTGGTGGAGAAGAATCTTTGCCAGGTCGCTGGCCTTGGATGGCAGCAATTTTCCTGCATGGCAACCGTCGAACGGAGTTCTGGTGCGGAGGTGCTCTAATTACAGCGAAACATATCCTAACAGCGGCACATTGCACCCGAGATTCGAACCAAAGACCGTATGAGTTACGCACAGATACACGCGCAATAATGCTACTTAATGTAATGTTTTAGGTTTTCAGCCAGACAATTTACAGTCAGGCTGGGAGACATCGATCTGAAACGGGACGACGAGCCATCTGACCCGGTTACTTTCAGAGTCTCTGAAGTTAGGGCTCACTCTCGCTTTAGTAGAGTTGGATTTTATAATGATATTGCGGTGCTTGTTCTCGACAGACCTGTACAAAAGTCCAAGTATGTTATCCCACTTTGCCTGCCGCCTCCTCAGTTAAAGGATGAAAAGTTTGCCGGACAACGTACAACTGTGGTTGGATGGGGTACTACATACTACGGTAAAACTTATGCTAAGGGTTCGGTAGTCGTAATACTTTGAAGTAGTCTCTAATAATATTAAACTTCTACTAAATAAAGTTTTGTGTTCGCAGGTGGCAAAGAAAGTACCGTTCAGCGGCAAGCAGTGCTTCCCATATGGAGAAATGAAGATTGTGATGAGGCTTACTTTCAACCCATCACTTCAAATTTTATTTGTGCGGGATATGCACAAGGCGGCACGGATGCCTGCCAGGTAAAATTTCAAGAGCTTGAGTTTGTCCACTTTAACGATGTTTCCATTTAGGGTGACTCCGGAGGTCCTCTAATGATTCACTGGGATACCCGTTGGATCCAAGTTGGCGTGGTTTCCTTCGGTAATAAATGCGGAGAACCAGGATATCCGGGCGTCTATACTAGGGTAACGGAATATCTAGACTGGATTCATGAAAATACCAGGACATAAACCAGTGTATAAGGCAACGTAAAAAAGACGCATTTTTACATTTTATCGCAAACACCAGTGACATAAATATATCTTATAAGTAATTGCTAATTTAAATTATTTTGCAGTAGTTTCTTAGATATAATAATACTCTGTATATAGTTGTGATACATTTTAAATACATTAAATCAGTGACCTAATAGTTGCCCTATTTAATGTTGATTGTTTGATTGTTTGATGTTTCCTAAAACTTTAATAAAATATAATATATAAAATATACGGGTGTGCAAGTTGTGCCCCGCACAAAGGCGCCTGATCGAAAGGGGCGTTGTTTCAAGACTATAAATAATAATAAATTGTCATACAATACTGTTATTTATGAAGTGAAACTTCACTATATAAATTGCACGATTAAAAATAAACAGTAGGGCAGTAAAAATGTACAGTAAAATCATCAACCTTAATCTATATCCGTTTTTAAAGCTAGAATTAATAAAAAACGATTTGCTATCAACGATGCCGGGAAAACTTCTTACCGATTTATCAACAATATCAATGGAAAATAATATTTTGGATACCCTAGATATAAAAGATCTAATTAAGAATTTTGTGGCGGCTAAAGCTAGGACGATAAATATGTAATAAATGATATATTGTACCTACACGGTGAGTCTGCTAAGACAAATCAGCTTGATATCTCGGTTATTTGAAATATTTTTGAATAGATTGTAATAGGCGGTGCTTTCTATGTATAGGCACCATCAAACATATTTTTTGGCTATTAATTAAATAATTGTAAGGAACTCTTCATAAAAATTATTTAGAAAATTAAAAGTTTTACGGTTGGTCATTGCTTGGAAAGTTGTAACTCTCAAATTTTAGAAATCGTAGGTTTTAGCAGTTTTCCGATACTGTCTTCCAGATACCTTTTAGTGCGATATTTCGCAACTTTTATCGATTGAAGTCATTAGGGCTGCAACACTCTAATTCACTGTATATTACTGTTATATGAACTAATCACACTGCACAACAAAGAGAAGTACGATTTCAAAATCGGTGATAATTTGTTATTTTAGTAGAAAGAGTGCGATGAAACAACTGAACAATTGAGAAATGGTTTGTATCGCAGAAACGTCAATTCACAAACGTGTTTACTTGTGGTATGTGTACTTTTTGAGGTTAGAAATGACTGAACGACGACTAAGTGTTCCCGAAAAGGTAGAAATTATTCCGATTGTGGATGATAATGTATGTTCTACCCGAGAGGCTGCTAGAGACTTTAACGCAAGATACCAATTGCAGTAGTTATTACCGATTTTGTACGAAAATGTTGAAAAATAAAAAAATCAAAATTTTGTTATTTGCAACAACTTTTTCTACTACACTTTTGCCCTATCTTATTAGCTACTATGACTTTACCTGAAACGCTACTATTTATTTCAATCACAGTTGGTTGGGGTTTGGCTCTAAGAAAATCTATCTACAAAAAGATGTACCTTAGTGGTCTGCATAAGCTATGAAAATTTTGTAGGGATTGCTTTTAAAATAAAAAAGTTATTTCGGTGTCCTCCTGTAAAGTGAAACAGTATGAAAATACTATACCTATAGGGTGTTCATAAGAAAAACAAAGTTGATAACTATATCTCTGTAATGCCATGTTCGATTGTTTTAGTGAGAAAAATAATATTTTCCGTGTTATAAATTAGGCAATGAGCATTTTTAATTTTTAGATATCTTCAAAAACAATAAAGTTACAGTAGAATCTCACATTTTCATGTGATGACCCTGTAGCTATTTTACCCAAATCTGAAATACGTGCTAATATTTACATCAAGCAAATTTTCTTTAATTTATATAGTTCCTGAAAAAATTACTCTACTTTATAGATCCTTCTAGTACGTACCCAAACGTAAAAGGATCAAGTTCGGGATCAGAACATTTCTTCTGCTTAGTGAAGAAAATATGTCTTCAGCCAACTTGTATGACACACGTCCAGGAACTTCTTCGGTAATCGCAACATCCGAGCCTATTACTTGGCAAGATGAAGTAATGACGAATCAGTCAAACTCAACAAAAAGTCAACATGTTAGAATGAAGCACTGTTATTTGTTTTGCGATCAAGACGTTGGTACTTTTTTCCGCCATTTAGAGAGGAATAATTCCGGCGAAATCGTCGTACAAGAAATGATAACTTTTGATAAAAATTAAAAAAAAAAAATTGGTTGACAGGTTGCGGCCTGAAGGTGAATTCTCCAGTTCAAATATTGTGCCGGTGATGATAGGGAAAAAGTCCGAGACGAATAATTACATTGTTTGTAAATTTTGTCGAGGATACTATGTTCCTAGAAGTTTAAAACGGCATGCAAAAAAATGTTTTTTTTAATCCGCACCCATCAAAACGGTTTAATGCACAGATTGAAGGACAAACGCTAATGGTTGGATCTTTTCGTCCTAACGATCCACTAAAAGTTAGTGGTCCGCTGTCTATGCTGAGGGCAGATGATGTTTCATTGACAGTTAAAAAAGATCAAATTATTTGAGAAGTTGGCCGACGATATATTAGAAGTCATAAAGAAAAGCATCTATTATTAGTTTCTAAGAGTTCAAAGCCTCGAAAACTCAGTGGCGAAACCCGAAGAAAACCAGATAATAGAGAAAAAAATTTATTACAGCACCAACGAAGAGGAGCTGGCGAGAGAAACGGAGTGGATAGTCCAGAAAACTAGGCAAAGTAAAAAACGAAAAGCAAATACTACACCGGAGACTTCCCCACAACAGCAACCGTCAACATCCAAACAACTGGATAAAAAGTTGGATGAAAAGAAAACTCCTTCACCACCACCGATAAATTTGGTCAATTTAAAAAAATGATGTGCGTAACCTGTTACAAGAAGCTCAGGTTACATTTAAAGTATCCGCTTTGAATAATAATGTATTTAAAGTTAACGTACAAAACGAAGATCAATATCGACACCTTATCTCAATACTACGAAAGAATAATGTAGAATACTACACATACGAGGATAAGCAAAACAGACCCATAAAGGTCATGGCCAGAGGAATACACCCAACATGCCCAGTAGACATGATCGGGGAAGACCTACAAAAAAGAGGCTTCAAGTTAGATGGAGTTACCAACATCACGAAAAAAATTAAAGAAGATAATGGCACTGTTATGAGAACCTTGCCGCTACATATGCGATCTTTTGACAAAACAGAAGATAGCAAGAAGATTTTTGCAATTACATCAATCGCTGGTTTGAAAGTCAAAATAGAACCGCTGCGAAAGAAAACAGCTCTTATCTCACAATGTAAAAAGTGTCAAGCATTTGGGCATACCCAATCCGTCTGCAACAAAGCAGCGAGTTGCGTAAAATGCCCAGGAAACCACATTACAAAAGATTGCAATTCAGGGAAGCTTGAAAAAGCGAAATGTGCTAACTGCGGAGAAGCACACCCAGCAAATTACCAAGGGTGTGTTGTCGCAAAAGAACTACAAAAACGAAGGGAAAAAACTTTACAAGAAAGAAAAACAAGAACAACTACTGCGCAACAGACGGCAGCGACAAAGAAAAATTCACAGAATTTTCCTACACTACCTAAAGCTGAACCAATACCTCAACAAAGCTCAGCAAATAATGCCTATGCGCAGAAAACAAAAGGCAAATCGCAACAAGAGCCGAAGGAAGAAATAAACTTAGACGCTATTAGCAAAACACCGCAAATAATACTTGGAAAACTCGACAAACAAGAGAATTCCATCAAATCTATTCTAACCAGGGTTACAAAGTTAGAAACTAGCAAAAAGGCGGCAGCCAATTACAAGAAATAAAAATGGCATCATCAATTAGAATTGCAACCTGGAATGCGAATGGGCTACTTTAACATGCCCATGAAGTAGAGCTATTCCTTTGGGATCAGAAAATAGACGTCAGTCTGATTTCCGAAACCCATTTCACTAAGGAAAGCTACCTAAATATATAAGAATATAAACTATACCACACTGCCCACCCGGATAACACAGCAAGAGGTAGTTCGGCGGCAATAATAAAGGAAAATGTCAAGCACTATGAAGAAAGCAATTACAACACACGTGAAATACAAGCAACATCTGTAAAAATCTATACAAAATCCAAGGAATATACAGTTACTGCAATATACTGCCCGCCTAGGTATGCACTAGATAAAAATGATTATACTAGACTTTTCCAAACACTAGGAGATCACTTTATAATTGGAGGTGATTTCAATGCTAAACATACCTACTGGGGGTCAAGGCTTATCACCACCAAAGGGCAACAGCTATATGAAGCGATCAAACAAGACAATTGCGTATGCCAGTCTACTGGAAAACCACCGTATTGGCCGACAGATAGCAATAAGATCCCAGATCTAATCGACTTCTTCATATTGAAAGGAATCTCTTCTAATTACACCAATATCGAGGACAATTACGACCTGTCATCTGACCATTCTCCAATTATAATGACGATTAGCGAAACAATAATTGTTGTTTTATATATATATATATATATAT
>JABXWE010000457.1:0-95582 GCA_014611495.1 Limonius californicus | reverse complement strand
TTTGTTTCTCTTGTAATTTTATGCTATGCGTTTTATTCTCGCTCGACACTACCATACTTTTTGTTTTCCCTATGTTTATTTTCCGTAATTCTATTTCTAGCACCTCCAGGTTATGTTGTAAGTTCTTTTCAGAGTCGGTCACTACAGCCATGTCATCTGCGAACATTTGTTCCATTTGCCAGTATCCCAATTTTAACGTCTTCGCCTTTTTCTTAGCAGTTTTAATTGCGTCATCTAGCACTATTGAAAACAGAAGGAGGCTCAACACACATCCCTGCTTTACTCCTATCTTTGTTACAAACTCTCTTGACTCTTCATTATTCGTCCTTACTATTTATATTATTTCTATATATTGATTTTAATATTTCTGTCGTTCTTTTATCTATCTTTCTTTTTTCTTGTGTTGTCCATATTTGTTCTGTGTATCCTGACAAAGGCCTTTTCAAGATCTATGAAGCACATATGTATATCTCTTCCTTTTTTAATAAGTTTTTCGCTGACTTGTCTGATGGTAAATATTAAATCTTGGGTGCTTCTCCCCTCCCTAAAACCACATTGGGTCTCCTCTATTGTATTTTCTATCCTATTCCTTATTCTTTTCTCGATTGTTCTGGAAAATACTTTCGCGGGGACGCCCATTAACGTTATCCGGCTGTAATTATCGCATATTCTTTTGTCTCCTTTCTTATGTATGGGGAGTATGATTCCCACATTCCATTCTCTTGATTTTACCGTGGCCTTCATTATTTCGTTTAGCAACTCTGTAAATTTGCTTATTTCTTCTTTTCCCATACACTTTATCATCTCCGGGGTTATTTTGTCCCTTCCTGCTGCTTTTCCTAGCTTGATCTTCTGTATGGCCTCCCTAACTTCTTTCTCTTGGATTTCTTCAATTACTTTCCTTTCGTTTAAATCTTCTTGTTCTTTCGTAATGTTGTTTTCTGCTTTTGTTAGTTCTTTGTTAAATGAAAACTTACTGTCATTTATTGCTAACATTTGTATGCACTGTTCAATGTTATCTACTGTATGCGTTTCTTCATCTTCGCGATTAAAATCTCTAATGAATTGATCCATGAACAACTTCGTAATTATAGTTGGTTTGGTCCCTACTTGTACTCATCTTCTTTTGATGAATGTAACAGTCTTCGGACAATGCTTCGTGGTTGATGTTTAGTTTGCAATCGTATTTTTCATTAGTGCGAGCACAGTTTACACAATTAGGTTTTTCTATCCGGCATTCTTTAATTATGTAATTGCCTCTATAAATAGAGCATGCTAGTTGTCTTCTGCATTCATTTGATTTATGTCCGTAACCACTACAATTAAAACAGGTTTTTATATTCAGATCTTCATACACTTTATGTGTTTCCCATCCTATGTTAATTTTCGTATTTACAATTTTTTCCTCATGTTTCCAAATATAATATCCATTTCTTAGTTCTTTTGGACTGTCTGGAGTATTTGATTTTGATTTTGTCACTTTCATCCATCTTATGGTTTATTGCTATTAGTTCATCCATTAGTATTTCTTCATTTTCGTATTTATGTTTTAAGCTTGATATTATTATTTTTGGTGGTTTAAATGTTGTTAGAGATATTTCATATTTTTTTTCTAACTTTTCTGTTGCTAATGATTTTAGTCGATCTGCCTCTTCATTTGTTTTGGTTTAAATAATGATTCCACCGTTTTTTATATATTTTAAGGATTTTATGCTAATTTTTGCAGTATCTGGGTTTATTTTCGATTGCACTGTTTCTTTGGTTTTATTGCTTGATTGTTCATCAGTCTTTGGTTTTATAATGACGTTTTGAACTTTATTTTTATTGTAAGCTTCAGCACTTTTAATTAATTGTTTTTCTGAATGGTTGTTTTGGGTAATAGGCGCATTTGAAGGGACTTTGATTGACTGTTGTATAATATCTTCGTGTATTTTTTGACACTTAGTTTCTAATACTGACAGTTTGCCAACTGTTTCACTTATGTCGTTGATTTTTTCCGTCATCTTTACATCCAGTTTCAGTGTTAAGTCCGTCCCTGTACAGTTTGGAGATTTGGTTACTAGTTCAGATTATTCAACAGCTGTTTGCAGTCACTGCAAAACCACTGAATTACATCTCTAACTTCTTGAATTTTGCTCACCTTTGCTAATGATAGCTTAACACAGTTAGCATGTGCTTAGTATTTATAGATTATAGGTCCCCTTTTACAATTTGCATTATACAGGCATTTTTTAGGAAAAGGGGATAAATACCTATCATGTCAGTTAATTCCCTAGTAGATTGATTTAATGAAATCCCTGTAAAAATAGAACTTACAAAAATGTAATGCTCTTAGTAACATTACAATTTTCAAATCAATATTCATTAATAAAATCAACGTGAGTTCGGTAAGTCTGTAGGCCTTGGAAACCTACGGATTATCTGTGTCCACTAGCCTTATACAATCTAAATTCTAACCTTAAATAAAACGTCTTTCAAAGCCACACCTTTCCACGAAGATTGAGATTTAAAATGTGATTATGTAGTTATAAACCAATGAAATAAATGATATTAAACATAGGAGACAGTCTTTTATTAAAGTTAGCACAGCAGATGCTAAAATGTTGTCGTGCAGTATTTGAGCATAAATTGACTCAGCGATGCATTTTTTTGTTGCTTCTTTGGAATGCAGATTTGATAACCGTAACAATCATCAGCATGACTCGTTCAGGTTAGCTGAAACACAAACACACTACTGTATTAAGTTTCTTCATAACATAAACTTCTCTTGGCGTTGTGACTAATTGTAGAATAGGGGATTCCCCGATGTGTTCTGAAATCGCTTTTGTACTTAGAAGTCGGTCTTTAGCTTCTTTAGTACGAAGCTATACTTCATTGTTGAAGGCAGTTCTTATTCGCTAGTGCAACAATACTGAATCGATTAACTGTAGTTGTGTTTCCTGTAATGTTTGTAGCAACAAGTGTCTAGAGTTTTTAGTTATTACCAAGAAAATACAATTAGTATCTTAAATTACAACAGGTAAGTTTAAAAATTTCTAAATATTTATAGTTAGTGCATGATCGTGTAATCAAACTTATATACAAGGTGAGTCGACAAGACTTGGTGGTCGGCCATATTATTGAACATAGATGAGTGTAAAGATTTTAGATGGTAAATAGAGAAATGGCGATAAATCTATTTCTGTGCTGCTGCGCGAAATACCTCGTAATAAAAGTTTTTGTCGCTAAATTGAAAATCTTGAATTTACGGAATGATGACCAAAACTATAATTAACACGCTTAAGGCAAACGTTTAAAAAATTTGTTTTAGTGTCAATATTTCGTACGAAAATCTCTAATTGGGGTTCATAAAGTATCTACAAGTTGATCATTTTCCCAGCTCTTATGACAACACAAATTCCTACAGCTAACGTTTGCAAGTTACGTTTTGTGATTCATTTTCTGATATTTTATCAAGCCTACATTGATAATTACTAAAATTATACCTTACTAATAATAATAATAGACTCAATTTCAATAGGATCTATTTACTTTTTGTGCTTTATACGTATTTCGACATTTTATATATGTTATATATTTCAAAAGCAATTAATGTTATAAACATTTGTTGCTAGGGTATCAGCATATTGGATCTTGGTTTCGGACTTGGCTCAGGTCTTCTATTCCAAAATTTCCAATAGCGGTGAATTTATGAGCTCAATTTGCTCATTCATTAAAGGTGTATTTGTTAAAGTGTGTTTGTGAATTTGAAAGGCCTCGACTATATCCAATTTACGTTTGTCATCACAGAAGTGTAAAAATGTTATTATATTATTTGATGTCAATGCATGATTGTGTTCTAATAAGTGTTTAGCGTAGTTAGATTTATCTGGGTGTTTGTATTTGTATGAGCGTATGTGTTGTTTGTATCTGATACCAGAATTTCTAATTGTTTGACCTGTGTATACATAATTACACTGTGAACAGTTAAATTTGTAAATGCCAGATTTGACTAAATCGTTAGTCCTATGTTTTGCGTTAAATAAGGCGTTGAAAGTATCTCTTCTTGTTTTATAAATTACTTTAAAAGTACTTTGATTATAAGTTTAGCAATTTTCTCCGATATATCACCGAAATAAGAAATTGAAATATGTTTAACATTATCAGAGTAATCTTCTGAATAAATCTTTGAATTGCTAATTTATAATCTTTATTTTCGATTATCTATCAGTTTTGTGTTGTATCCATTACTGTGTGCAAATTGTTTAATAATCGAGTCTCCTCTGTAATGTGAGAAAGCAAATCGACTACATAATGATAAATAAGCGTTTAAGAAACATTGTATTAAATACAACAATGTATCCTGGAGCTTACATTAACTCGGACCTTTATCCAGTAGTAACAACCATTAGGGCTAAATTGAAGAAGATTCAAAAACCGAAAAGAAAAGTAGAATTAGACTGGAAAGTACTGGAAAATGAAGAAATAAAACAAAAATACAACAGGAAAGTAGAGACTGAGTTAGACAACTTATACACATAAGAAAATTTGACAATAATGAGGTATGGTCGAACTTGAAAAATGCTCTGATTAAAGCTGGTAATGAAGTGCTAGGGAAATCAGAACTTACAAATAGGAAAGAATGGATGACAGATGAGATTTTAGAGTTAATGGAAAAATGAAGAAAGCAAAAATTAAAAACACACAGTATAAACAAAGATACAAGTGGAAATAAAAATAGCAAAAGAAAATTGGTGGAAAGAACGATTTGACAGGATAGAAGAATTGGAAAGGAAACATAATGATCTAAATTTACATTGGATGGTTAAAGAGATGACAGGGAATAATTAGAAAGAGAACGACAACGAACAGAACAAAGTGGTGGTGTGTCCAGAAGAAAAGATGCTGATATGGAAGGCATATATTGAAGACCCTTTTCAAGACAATAGAAGTGAAGAACATCCAACTGTAACATCAAAGGAAGGGCTTAAAATTATTATTTCCGAAGTAGAACATGCAACCAAAATGACAGCTACAGGCAAGGCGCCTGGCGATGACGAAATAACAGTGGAATACCTTAAGCAACTAGACGACGAAACAATAACAAAACTGACAATTCTCTTTAACGATATATATGAAAGTGGAAAAATACCGAGAGACTGGCTACGTTCGACGTTTATTACAATACACAAAAAATTTAAAGCATACAAATGCAAAGACTACAGAACAATCAGGCTAACGTGCCACTCGTTGAAAGCCTTCCTCAGAATAATTTACCATCGTATAAGGAAAAAATGTGAAGACTACCTAACCAACTCACAATATGAATTTAGAAAAGGAGTGGAAACTAGAGAAGCCATACTTAGTCTAGTTGTAATGGTAGAGCGATGTATGGATACGAACAAGGATATATATATATATATATGCCTGCTACATTGTTTATGAAAAAGTTTTCGACAAAGTTAGACGTGAAATACTACTACAAGAATTAAAAAATGTTGATGTAGATAGTAGAGATATAAACCTTATCGTAAATCTGTACTGGCATCAGTCGGTTACTATTGACATAGATGGAGAGAAACGCACGACATAGAAATTAGACGAGGGGTACGCCAAGGCTGTATTCTGTCACATCTATTGTTGAACTTTCAAAGCGAATTGTACAGTTACCCTTCAATTATAAACCGGAAGGCATCAAAATAAATGGAATCGTATTTAACAACATTAGATACGCCGAAGACACAGTTGTCTTTGCTGATAACAAAGAAGGCCTAGAAATCCTGATAGTTACGGAAAGTAAAAATGTAGGGCTGAACATAGACATATTGATAGACGATAAAATTATGAACAACGTAACAGACTATAGATATTTAGGAAGAAACATTAAACAATAAAATGGATTATGGTAAAGAAGTAGACGAAAAGTCGAAAGAGGGGGAGGGAGAGAAATAGAGAGAGGAGAGAGAGAAAGATAGGGAGAGAGAGAGAGAGGAGAGAGAGAGAGGCCACAGAATTAGAAATATTTTTACCAGATACAAAAAACACATACGCTCATACAAATACAAACACCCAGAAAAATCTAACTATGCTAAACACTTAGTAGAACATATTCAAGCATTGCCATCAAATAATATAGTAACCTTTTTATACTTCTGTGACGATAAACGTAAATTGGATATACTCGAAGCCTTTCAAATTCACAAACACATCTTTAATGAATGAGCAAATCATGAATGCCCCACAATTGGAAGTTATGGAATAGTAGACCAGAGCCAAGTCCGAAATCAAGATCCATTGTGTTGTTACCCTAGCTACAAATGACATGTAAAATGTCGAAATACGTATAAAGCAGCAAAAGTAAATAAATCCTGTTGAAATTGAGTCTCTTATTGTTATTATAATATAAATATGAATTTCAATGAAGTAAGGCAAGATACAAATAATAAATTAGCAAATTGTTTGTAAAATACTTAGATGTATCGCACAATTTCTCGTTACAAAAATTGGTTCATCTTATGTGGTTTGAAAGATATTTTATGTATTTCTCCACGATGCACAGTGAGCTAACGAAACTTATGAGGAAAATGGTTGGCTCTTTGCGGGGTAGGTTGGCTCACATTTAATACTGCAAATTAGTATGATTTATTGAATATGATTGAAACAAATGCAATCGATGTAATACATAAACTTATTTTAGTCACTTTCGCAATTTAAACAAAAAAATATATTAATATCGCCAGTTTAACAGTTTTCATGAGCCCACAGTTTGCAGCCGGAGGTCAATGCACAATCCACTTTTCTATACTTTTCAAAACAGTTTGTGCAATACATACATACATATATATATATAAGGTGCTCTCTTCTTTCACTGGTATCATCAATATGATTAATTATTTTTCTTTGCTTTTGATTTTTGTTCTGATATTGGCTTCTCCACGAGTCTTTTCTTTACTTTCTTTGACGAATTCTGTTGCTCTATTAACTCATTTTTTACAGACGTATCAGTCAGATAGCTGTGCTTTGTTTCCCCCTTGATGTTTTGGAATTTTTTTTGTTCAGCTTTTGGTAAGGGTCTCCTTAGTGATAGAGTTATAGAGGGAGTAGATTCACGAACCATAGATGATTCATAAGCAGTGTGGTCAGATGTGTTATGAAGATCAACAGAAAATTCACGCCATGGGCCACGTCGCTGCCATTGTCACCCTGGTCGGTCAAGGGCTCATCATTATTAGAAACAGTTTAATTTTTGTTTCTCGTGGCTATTGTCTCTTCTGGTCTGTCTGTCGAATATCCTGCTAGGAATTAATTATCATCGAATATGTAGCTATTATAAGGAAAAATTTCTGCTGTTCTAAATTCAGCCATGTTGTTTGGAGTAGCATCAAGTGGCAGAGAGATACAATCGCAATGACTGAGCTCAAGGAATCCCACCTCAGCTGTCAAGGCGGCTTGTCTGGAACACAGACGGCTTCCGCACAGCAGAAGGCACAAGGGCCGAAATATATGGCAAAAGACCAAAGGAGAACATTAGTGTACCCCTGGGAAATAAGGCCACAGTCTTTCAAGATGAAATTTTTGCAATAGTGCAATGTATCCAGGAAAATTGAAAACGCGGGTGTACTCAACAACGCATAAGCATCTTACCTGACAGTCTAGTAGTTTAAAAAGTACTTGAATCACCTCGTATGAATTCAAAATTAACGAGGGAATGTCTATACCTGCTGACATCCTTGTGTGAGAAGGACGTAGTTCAGCTCATATGGGTGCCAGGGCACGCGGGGGTAGAGGGAAACAAGAAAACAGATTCCCTCGCGAAAGCCTGTATTCGGGATCCCCAAACAAAGCATCCGAACAGTAGTAAAAATGTGGACCATTACACAACACATTCCTCGCTGGGAGGGAGTACACGGACAAGAACTGGGGAAAGACATAATTGGAACGCCTTCTCGCAGACTAACTGACGTCATCCATCTAGGACGAATTTATATTAGACGGTTGATACGACTTACAACAGAGCACTGCCACCTCAGAAACCACCTTCACAAAATCGGTGTATACAGAGGAAACACACTCTCTAGACTATGTGAAGAAGAGGAGGAAACAGCCTCACACATAATCTTCGACTGCTCAGCACTATATTGTAAGAGACAGCAACTATTCCGGGGAACACATCGTGAAACAACCTTCAGACATGAAAACCTCGTAAAAAAATATCCTGCAACTCGTCGAGGGCACAGATCTACTTTAAAAGAATCGGGGACGCCCAAAAGACCATAGAGTCAACTGGGTGCAAACTGGGCTAACTAACCCACTTCAAAACCCTGCTAGTAATCAATCAATGAATCAATCAGCAGCAAGTTGTGGTAGAGCTAATTATTTTTGGAATATTGTATATGGTCATGGCACGGCTTGGGTCATTAGTGATCCACGAGTCACATGCTGAATTAGCGTATTTTTTAGCAAACCATAAACGCATCGATCCAGGGGCTGCAGTTTATGCGAGTAATGCGGGAAAAATGATAGAACGGTTTGAGAGAATCCACAGCTGCTATGGATAAATGTGATTCGTGGTTGTCTAATAAGAGCAATGCTGGTTTTTGTTGATGTACATTTTCCAGGTTTTACAAAATGGTTATCAAATTTTAAAAATGTTAGGCTTTCTATCAACCTGACAGATTTGCAGCTCCTGCGCTGCTTGGTGGTACAGCGTCAACAAAATGGTCACGCAAATGTAGCCTGGGGAATATAAACATTGTTTAGTGCTGATAGCTGTGCAGATGCAGCTAATGCTCATTAATTTCTCGTGAAACCTTTAGATAGTTATGTTTTACGTTATATTATTTATCTTTCATCTATGCCATGCATAACAAACTGATGAATGTTGATCTGGCACAAACAAGTAGTAAACAAATATATAGCTACGGTCAAAGTTACGAGTGTGTCCCTCTCTTGCTATGTGATCCTACTAATTTGTTTAAAGTCTCTCTTAGGAACAACTCTGTCAGGTTTTTGAACTATTGTGATGCCGATCTCATCCATATTCCATATATCTAAGGGCCAATTTCTAACCTATTTAAAGCCACCTGTATATTTTCCAAAAATTTCGACATTGCTCTTATTGAAGCTAGATACCCTTACAAGGTTGTTGCTTCAGGTGTTCTAATTGACAACGGTGGGTGTCTTGTCAAGAACAAAGTGTACCAGTCAGGTCCGGCTGGTTCTTGGTTCTTGACCATGCATCGAGAAATTTGAGTCCTGAAGCAACAGCATATTAAAATGTAAATTTTCGAATCCCTTGGGGGTTAAACCATAGTATATGTACATCAGATGCTACTTTTACATATTCTTCCAAAAGCGTCTCTTGTATGATGCTGAATACCTACATCACAAATTTTAATTACCTAATCTGATTAAAATATCAACATATTTAACATATCTGTCTATTTCTAAAGTATTCTACATTTGTTTTTGGCTGAGCATCACCTCTTACAATTTACTATTTTGTAAACTTTGGGTTTTGAATTCTGGAAAGAATATGGAAGTCTTTGTCTACACTTCTAATAGACTTACTATTAAGTTTAACCTCTCGTCCAGTTCGCAACATAACATCAGGTGGTGTGATGCCTCTACTGCTTTTTCTTTTGTGGCTCTTGATTCTTCTACAATACATACAGTAAACAATACGCCAACCAGTCCCAAGAAAGTTGCGTCAACCTGCTCCTTTGTTGTTGCAAAAATGTTATTGCTATTAATTGACATAGACCAAGGCGTCTACAAAGCCTCGTTTAAAGCTTACACTTCATACTATCTTGCAGTATATTCAATTTAGTTAGCAGACAAAAAGAACCCTATTAAAAATTTGCGTACCTGCAACGAAATCAATGAAGCTGGTGCCACGACCACCTGTTAGCTATGGCAGCGCTGTCACAGTTGTGATATACCAATACCATAACAAACATGTGATTTAACAAACCATAAGTGCCGCTATCTCGCGTATACTTTACTTACTTACTACAACCAAGACCTGCCCCAATCAACCCCGGTCTCCCCAGTGGGGAATACTTTGGAATACATTTCTAAAACAATTTTTTTAGGTCCCAAGTGGACTTCAAAACTGCGACGGGAAAAGGAATATTGCACACATTCAACATGGATGCTGCTGAGGTAAGAACATAATTTTACTTTTATTATTCATTAGAAAATGTACGTAGGTAGGTACATTTTTGACATCCATTTTATTCTACTATAAATCCAAAATCAGTTTATTTCTACAATACTAAATGCGTTTCCACGCAGTGTTATCCGAAATTATAATATTGTCTGTATATTGCAGGAAGGGCTTCACGAAGCTGCCCATTATGGACGTGCGGACACTATGCGCTTGCTGCTAAATCGAGGTGTAAATTTAGAAGCCAAGGACCTGTACGGCTACACAGCACTTCACAAGGCAGTTGCTAATGGAACCACTGAAGCAATACGTTTTCTTTTAGATAGTGGCGCGGATTTAGAGGCAAAGGATGCCGGTATCTTTACCGTGCTGCATAAAGCTGCTTATGATGGGAACAAAGTTGTAACGGAGTTACTAGTGGCGCGTGGTGCTGATTTAGACGCGCTCAACTGTTACGGGTGTACTCCTCTGCATGAAGCTGCATCTAGCGGGCACGCCGAAGTCGTCGCTTTTCTTGTATCCAAAGGGGCATCAGTGGAAGCGAAATGCAATAAAGGCAGAACTGCCTTGTTTAAAGCATCCTCAGTTGGACATACAAACGTAGTGCTTTGGTTACTGGAAAACGGTGCAGATTTAGAAGCAAGAGATCATTTCGGTGATACATCCCTCAACGTAGCTGCATGGTTTGGACATGCAGAAATAGTAAACTTGCTTGTACACAAAGGAGCTGATTTGGAAACAAAAAATCATAACAGGTGTACCTCCCTTCATAAGGCAGTTATGATGGGTTATACAGAAATTGTATATTTTCTGTTAAGCAAAGGAGCAAATTTAGAAGCGAGTGATAATCACGATAGTACTCCATTACACGAGGCTGCTTGTAGTGGACATAGAGAAATAGTACAATTACTTCTATCGAAAGGAGTAGAATTGGAATCAAGAGATGACTGCAGTTATACTCCACTACAAAGGGCTGTAGGGAAAGGACACGCAGAAATAGTAGAGTTACTTCTGTCGAGGGGGGCAGCTGTGCAGGCAAGGGACGATCATGGTTGTACTTCCCTACATAGGGCCTCACGGATGGGCCATAGAGAAATAACAGATTTGCTGTTAAACAATGGAGCAGATTTAGAGTCGAGGGATGATTCTAATTGTACCCCGCTACATACGGCTGCTTGGGAGGGACATATGGATGTAGTAGAATTACTTTTGTCGAAGGGGGCTGAATTGGAAGCAAGGGATAATTGGCATTGCACTCCATTACTTGCAGCAGCATGGAAGGGACATACAGCAACATTAGAACTACTTCTACTAAATGGAGCAAAATTGGAAGCTAAGGATGGATATGACTCTACTGCCCTACACAGGGCCGCCTTGAAAGGCAATACAGAAACAGTGAATTTTCTATTGACAATAAGGGCAGAACTGGAATCGAGAGATGATTGTAATTGTACTCCACTACATAAAGCTGCAGGAAAGGGTCATATAGAAATAGTACAATTGCTTGTGTCGGAGGGGGCAGAGTTGGATTCAAGGGATATTTTCAACTGTACTCCATTACTGATAGCAGCATGGCATGGACATACAGAAATATTAGAATTTCTTCTGTCAAAAGGTGCAAACGTAGAAGCATTGGATGATCATGGCAGTACTTCATTGCAGAGAGCCACATGGAATGGACATACTGAAACGATAAAATTGCTGCTGTCGCATGGAGCAAAATTGGATACACGTGATGAGTATGGCAGTACGTTACTACAGAGGGCCGCACTAAATGGTCATACAGAAACTATAAAATTGCTCTTCTCGAAAGGAGTAGCAATGGATACACGAGATAATAATGATAGAACGGCATTACATAGCGCTGCATGGATGGGGCATACTGAAATAGTAGATTTTTTGATAATCGAACAAGCAGATTTGGATGCTAGAGATATTTGTGACTGTACTCCATTATTAGGGGCTGCGTGGACGGGCCATACAGAAGTAGTAAAATTGCTTGTTGTAAATGGAGCAGAATTGGAAGCAAGAGATGATCATGGTTATACCTCCCTACATAGGGCTTCATTCCGGGGACATACAGAAATAGCAGATTTCCTATTAAGTAAAGGCGTTGAATTGGATTCACGAGATAACAGTAACTGTACTCCATTACATACGGCTGCGTGGGAGGGACATACAGAAATAGTAAAATTACTTGTATTAAATGGGGCAGAATTGGAAGCAAGAGATGATTATGACGCTACCTCCCTGCACAAGTCATCATTAAGGGGACACTCGGAAATAGTAAATTTCCTATTAAACCAAGGAGCAGAATTAGATCCTAGTGATAGATGTGGCTGTACGCCGTTATTAAGGGCTGCTTGGAATGGATGTACGGAAGTAGTAAAGTTACTTCTATCAAAGGGTGCTGACTTGCAAACAAGGGATGATCATGGTTGCACTTCGCTTCACAGGGCCGTATGGAATGGTCATACAGAAACGGTAAAATTACTTCTGCTGAAAAAGGTAGACCTGGAAGCACGGGATAATAATGATTGGACTCCACTACATAGGGCTGCACGGAAAGGCTATACAGAAATAGTAGATGTTTTGATAAGCGCTGGGGCGAATTTATATGCAGAAGACGCTAAAGGTTACACTGTATTATATATGGCTGCTTGGAATGGGCACAGAGACGTGGTAAATTTGTTGCTGTCGGTAAATATTAATTTAAGCGAACGCGATAAGCGAATGTTGATAACGCGAATAGGACTAGATAGTTTGGAAGAAAGATTTTATAATCGGCTAAAGTAGAAAGATCACTAGTGGACTATTGGAATTAGAAGACCGATTAGGCTACATTTCTAATAATTTACATCCTAGATTATTAATTTAGTTTATACGTATACTTCTTAACTGTAGTGTTGTAATGTATTCATATTTAGCTGTGTTTAGGGATAGTATTTTATACATAATGGAACAATTTGTAATAAAAAAATTTTTTAAATTTACTTTTACTGGTTGTTTCATATATAGCGTTAATTCTGCGACGTTTGTGGGCCTTTCTTGCGTTAGTATTCAAATTTGGAATGTTTTCACGCCAGCTTTCTGTTATTTTTCCAAGAAATGGTCCCAAGAGTTGTTTCGAAAAATACGGGCTTGCAAACTGGTTTGTGGGTATGCGGTATCTTGTACAGAGATTACTTCTGTCATGCGGATGTAGTGGCACTCTGGTTAAGAATTTGGACGGGATCGAGCTGCTACTGCAAATCATTAACATTTACTGTAATTTTAGTAATCAAAAATTAGCGATTAGTTGGATAGTAAGTACACAATAATCAGATTTAAATTATAGTGGGAATACTTTGTGGATTCCTTTTCGTTAAATATCAACAAAATCAACCCCGTTGCCCGTTTTAAACTTCGCGTAAGAGCTATCGTCTCGATATAATTTTTGTGCCGCCTAGTTATGCCGATATCGTTTCAATTTTCCGATTGCATCAGCTTGCATCACATTTTGAAATTCGTCAGTTGCGTCAGTCCAGCGACATCTTTATTCGTCTGTCACGTCATTTGACGCCATTGCTCAATGACGGCCGCCAAGTAGCGTCAACTCCTCAGCCCAGCTGTTCAACTGTGAAGACCATTTTCGTTATAACATTTTTATTATAACAAAACTATCGGTTCTTGTACGTTTCAAGAGGATCTACGTATAGCTGTGACTTGAAGGGTGTCGCCCACTTATTTTGAGACATCTCCAACATTGTATCATCAAAGATGTTATTCTGCTAATCGTGTTCCGTGAACAACCTCTCCCCCTTGTACCAGTCGATTAGCCTTTTCTGTCGGTTTTGTTGCGGACTGTTCAATTGGCGCGTAACAAAAATATCTGGCATCCAATGTGGCATAATTTTTGTGTTGGGCAGTAATTAAATATTTGGCGCCCAACGTGAGGCCATTTTTGTTTTGGCTCGTCAAAATTGTTTATAATAATGAACAGCTGCAACTATTACCTTACTTTTAGAAACATGGGAACTGACGAGTGTTTAAAAAACTGTGGCTTAGTAGACCGTGGTAAAAACTACCGTCAAGTAGTTCTGAAAGGGTATGCATGACGTTTATTGTCATTTGACTATTAATCAAGCTCCGACATACAGGGTGAGAAGCAGCCAGAGCTGACCATAGATTTTTCTAAATGTTATATACTTTAGCATGTTGCCCGCCGCACATGTACCGTCGGCGGTCATATGGATTGTATTATCATCACGCTAAACGTAGGATTTGCATGAATTTGTCAGGCTAATAACTCATATGTTCTCATGCGGCTGGCTGCAAATTTAGTATAACCCGTGTTTAGGGGCGTTGCTACCACTCGGCGAAAGCGGGCACCGCATGAGAGCGGTAGTTCGCACGGACGGCAAAGTAATGGGAGTGCATGCACTCGATGCAGGAAATGCGTTTGTCTGAGAAAATTCGCCTACTTCATTCCGCAGAAAAACATTACTTCCGCTTTGAGAATATGCTGTACTAAATTACAGTACGAAATAATGCAAATGTGATAACAAAGATTGAATAATATTAATGCAATTAATAATTGACCATCTGAAGAAATAATAAAACATTGCTAGGAATTAGAAATTACAGTGGTTGAAACATATAAATCACAATTTTATATTGATTCATTGGTTTATTTTGAATCCGCTGCACCTGCACACCCTATAAATATGTAACACATATTCATTAATACACTTTATAAGATTCGTTTAATATAAGTTTTTTTAAAACATTATATATTATTAATTATAACAATGGAGAAGGAAAAACTCTAAGAGTTGTGCGATTCTTTGTTTTATCTTTTCTTTTAAATTACACGAAAGTACATGATAAGTTATTGTCCGTCACTAAATGTTGATGACAACACCGGAAAGAGGCGACATTACCAGTTTTCCTATGGCGAGGCATTTGGAATATTGATTTATTAGTATGGCAGCGGACCATGTGGCACCACCGTAATGCAAGCATTGCATGCATGTAGCTAGATGAATAATGTGCCATTGCTTCCACATGTTGGTAAAATAAAATATAAAATGACATTACAAAGACAAAAATATGTACTTAAGTAAAACATGTTTATTAGTAGTTGAAAAATATAAAAAAATATGATACAAATATAATTAATGAAAGAATAAACTATTTAATAATTATTCAAAAAAACTGGGTTCTACGTGCCTTATTTTTAAAATTATTTTCTTCACATTTCAATGTTTAATTCGCTATTGAATTAAATCAAACTACTGAAATGATGGCAAGATTTTCCAATCGTTCTTGATCCGTACTATAGGTGGTTTCACACTTGCAATGCAGTACACAGAAGATACAAATACAATGTTGACAAATTTAGTTGTAGACTTTGTTTCAAGTAAAAAATTAATCCCTTTCACAGTACAGTTTAAATTGTTGTAATAATGTTTAAAACCCTCCAAAGAAAAATTTTCCTAACGTGAGCTGCCGGGATTTGATACTTGACAGTCGCATTTTGACAACTTCTGAATGTTTACTACATTTTAATTGTAACGATATTTTCGCCTAGGTTGTCCGCAACCCATTTCACTCTAGCTTCCATCTCTCCTTAATAACATTTTGACTTACTACGCATGATGATTTTAGTTAAACAGGATTTCCGGTGATTGATTCTCTGCATCTGACAGAAAACGAACGTGTCGTTGAGTTGGTTTCCCGTAAAAGTGTATTTCGCTTAGAGTTATCTCGATTTTCTGGGAAGATCATAATTTGTGACGTGATCATTAGTTGATGGTGTGATTACGTTAACGACAGTTATTGTCACTATAATCAACGTTGCGTCTTTTCTTGATTTTTGTCGTGTCAATCGTAAGTCCGATTGGTGAGTTTCCTTTGTCTTTTAAATTATAGCTGTCCTAACTTTTACTTGTATTCAAAATTAGACAACTTGGGGACGGTGAAATTCGTCAGAAGAATTGGTGCCTTCTATGGAAAATTCTGCTGTCTGTGAGAAACTAATATTCGAATTCCATCCTGCGGACACAGCGAAAACACGTGCCGAACATCGAGACTGTTTTAGGAATTTCCGGACCAGATTAAACCAGGGAAGTGCAATTTATTTCTAATTCTGATAATTTCGGAGTCATTGTAAACACTCTTGTTTATGTGAATGAATTTATTGATACTACGGGGTAGATAAAATCTATGTTATAATTGTACAGTGTGTTTCGAATTATTTCATATGTAATATACATTGATACTTTAGTTTGTACAAGTATTAGCGTACATAATCACGGGAATTTCACTGTATATACAGCGTGAGTCAACAGGAGCGGTAATATTGCGTTTTGTTCGGATTTCACAGCGAATTTTTGTATTCTCTGATCTATGCTGTACTCCGAAAGGCCTTTCGCGATTAGAGTGTAGGGCGCGAGTTTGAGGGCGCTGGTTTGGGTGTTGAAACGCAGTATTTTTACTGTAGCTCAGTCAGGTATTTTTTTTGGGCTGTATTAAGTGATTGAGCTGTTAGTTGTGTACCGATACAGGTTACACTTATAATTATATTTATTATTGTTGCAAACTTGGGTTTACATTTACATACCACATATTTATTTATTTTTGCTCATATTAAATATTGTTGCTGCAATTGTGTTTGTTATTTATTTTTACCTAGCATCGTTTCTGTGGTAAAGTATTAAGTAAGTAATACACTGTGGGTACGGCTAACCAATCGACATCTGTGTTAATGGTAGCGTATTTTATTATTAGCCGTTGGCGCCCTCCTTTCCAGGTAATTAACAGGAAGTTAATTAAAATATTTATTCGAGATAAGCAAAGAACCGCCCATCTTCGATTGAGGTTCCGGAAGGCTTTCATTAACAAACATTTACTTACTTAGAGATTTCAGCAGGCGTCACATAATATAATCAATCCTACGTACTAGTGTTTGTTTAAGAATCGTGGCAATACTGCCGTGAGTGCTCCCATTATAAATGTACAACCCTAAGATATCAGTACTCCATGGCAAGTATGAAATCAACTAGAAATATTAAGAAATTTTTAATAATCTTGGCGAATGATTGTTCAGCCGTAGCAACAGAAATTTGCATATCTAGTAAAACACGTAATGCTATGCTGGTGTTTGGGAAAGAATGTGTCAAATTGTTAGTTGCAATATACGAGTGTCAACTGTAGAGGAAGTCACACTTTCATCAAAATTCCTGTATAGGTTCTACACTATTACCGAAACATTAAAATAGTCCTCATGTTAAATGCGCTATTGTTCGGCAATGGTTTTTCTCTACTGTGAATATTATCTAAATAGGCGCTCAACAAATAAATATTTAGATAAATATATATAGCTTTTGCCGGCTCCCAATAACATCCGGGAAGAATTATAAAGGTTTGAACGAGAGGCCGGGCAGGCAAGTGTTTCTTGGAATGTGAGGGAAAAACAAGCAGCAGCAGAGTGTTAAGAAGTGACAGTGTTGATGGTAGCTAGGCGTAAGATTGCCTATTTTTGGCGTAATCACTAATCAATAGCGTTTGCATACTGTTGCGATGCGATTATCCTCTAAGCAGAGACAATGTGCAATATAAGTGTTACCATTTACATTTTGATATGAATATGCCCTATAATGCCAATATCAGCTAATATAAGCAGTGTCGTCTCTGGCTAAGTTACGGTTTATGTCGCATGAAGGGCTATGTGTGTTTACCCACATGGCTATGTATTATCTATTTGTAATTATATGTGGTTACAAGCACTGGATCCTATTATTGTTATTATACAAGATTGGTGTGTCTATGTAAGTAGTTGTGAAAAGGTATTCAAGTAGCTTTATGAATAGATAATGTATGTGGCATGCTTAATCATTATTTACCTAGCAATTATTTGGAAGGTAGTCAGTTGATTGAGATGGCATCGAAAACGTGTCTACGTCGAATTATTATTATGAATGTAACATCAGTGCTAAGATGGCATCGACTGACTTTTACGCAAAGAATTGGACACTAATTATACTCTCCTGTTCGCATGTGGAGCTGAGGGGGTACGCCCCCGCGACTCCTGGAATAACAGAGTGACTGATAGGACATTGCCGGGATCCCTTTGGAGGATTCGTGCACCCGAAAATATGCGTAATTGTAGTAATTAATCTATGTTAACGAGTGGCTGCTGCCAGCGCAGCTAGTCGACAGACGAGCTTCCGTACACAGTTCGAATCCCAATCCGGGGTCAGGGAGCTGGTGGACCCCGTTGAGTAGAACTGCCCAATATTTATTGACAGTTCAGTAGGTCTGTGTTTTATTGTCTGTTGCATGTTACCTGTCTCTCGCAGGTAGTGAGTTCTGATCGCATCTGCTGTGAAATGCAGAAGCGCTGCAACCGTATTTAAATTTAAAATTCAGTAGTTCTTATACGCCCCCTGTAAGGTCGACCCTAACACTATATAAAGCTATTCTTCTCTACAAAAACTTCTCTCAAGTACTTGGGCTCAAGACATAGTTGACGATGATGACGATTTCGGTAAAATAGAGGCCGCATTAAATAGACAACAACGCTTATGCCCACCCAAAAATTACTTTAAAATAATAGAATCCTGTCACAATAAAAATAGGTTGTTAGTGAATCCAATGACAAAAGAATTTTTCTATGGAACTCATTCACTTCGGAATTTATCGATCAATATATCCTCAAGCTTAGTGCAAAACTTTAATTGTTCGTGTTCGGAATGGCTAGTAAACTCGAAAAGATTCAACAAAAATGTAAAAATATTCGAATGAACAGAGAATAGCTTAAATCTATCGTTTACTGATTTTAAACTTTCATTCTCCGTTTTGTATCGGTTCATCATCACATTCATAGCTAAATTGTTTATTAACTTTTGAAACTATTAAAACTTCTTCTTCTTGAAACTTTGTGTCTATTCCTAATAAATATGCGATTTCCTTAGTATCCGCTAAGAAATCCAGCAAAACTTCATCGGAGCGGTATTAAAAAAATCCTTTAAATTTTCGGGCGCATTCAGAATAGTTTTCAGTTTTTTTTAATCTTACAAAATTCAGGGCGATTTGCGACGACGAACAACGACGCATACGTATCGCAGCTAATAAATGTTTGCTGAAGTTCTCTTAAATACGTCCTCGAAATATGACGGTCGGGAAAACGTTTATTAAATATTCGCACACGCACAACGACGCACGTAACGCTAGAAATAACTACATCTAGCGCAATGCACGCCATGTTTCTTCTTGCTAATAATTTGTTTTTGATGCTTATAAATTTCATTAATATAACCCGGTTTCCGCTAGAGAAGGAAATGTAACAGATTTATACGAAAAACGAAGAATGTCGGTGTGCATTGCGTTAGAAATAACAATAAACTTGCTAATAATTTGTTTATCGATGCTTATAAATTCCAATAATATAACTTGGTTTCCGCTATAGAAAACCACTAAATGCAAGCAATTAGTCCAGTTTTATACGGAAAACGAAGAATCTCGACGTGTAGTGAGCTAAAAATAACATTAAACTACTAATAATGTGTTTTTTGTGCTTATAAACTGCTAATAATGCGTTTTTTGATACTTTTAAATTTCAATAATATAACGTGATTTTCGCTATAGAAAACCACTAAATGCAAGCAATTAGTACAGTTTTATATGGAAAACGAAAAATCTCGACGTGTATTGATCTATAAATAATAATATACTAGCTAATAATGTGCTTTTTGATGCTTATAAATTGCAATAATGTAACCTGTTTTCCGCTATAGAAAACCGCTAAATGCAAGGAATTAGTACAGTTTTATACGAAAAACGAAAATGTCGGTGTGCAATGCGCTAGAAATAACAATACACTTGCTAATAATTTGTTTATCGATGCTTATAAATTCCAATAATATAACCCGGTTTCCGAAAAAAAAAATATTTTGGATATGCGAATCTAAATCTGGATATGTTTTTTTTACATATTTACATATTTTTTCGACATTTTAAAGTTTTTTTAGACATTTGCGCGGTTATTTTCGACATTTTAAAGTTCTTATTCGATATTTTTGACTTATTTTTCGATTTTTTTAATTTTTACGTTTTTTCGACTTTTTAAGTTGTTCCGACATTTTTACGTTTTTTATGGGTTGGAAATTATTTTCGATGTGCGAATCTAAATCTGGTTAGGTTTGTTTTTGATATTTTACCGTTTTTTTAGACATTTATACGGTTTTTTTCGACATTATTACATTTTTCGAAATTGTTTTCTACACGTTCACGTATTTTTTCTGACTGTTTAAGTTTTTTTTTCGACAGTTTTACGTTTGTTATGTATTGAAAATATTGTGGATGTGCGATGATAAATCTGGTTAGGTTTTTTTTTTTCGACATTTATATACGTTTTTATTTAGACATGTGTACGGTTTCTTCCGACATTTTTTCAAAAATTGTTTTTCGACGTTTTTAAGTTTTTTCTGACATTTTCACCTTTTTTTCGACATTGTAAGGTTTTTTATGGCTAGAAATTATTTTGGATGTGCGAATCTAAATCTGGTGAGGTTCTTTTTCGACATTTATACGTTTTTATGTAGACATGTGTATGGTTTCTCTCGACATTTTTTTCGAAATTTAATTACGTTTTTACGTTTTTCTGACATTTTCACGGTTTTTTTTCGACATTTTTACGTTTATGTAATGAAACTATTTTGGATGTGCGAATCTAAATCTGGTTAGGTTTTTTTTTCGACATTTATAGGTATTTATTTGGACATGTGTGCGGTTTCGACACTTTGTCCTTTTTTTTTCGACATTTATGGGTTGAAATTATTTTGGATGTGGATCTAAATCTGGTTAGGTTTTTTTACATTTTCACATTTTTTTAGACGTGTGTACGATTGATTTCGATTTTTTTACATTTTTTCGACATTTTGTTTGACATTTTTACGTTTTTTCTTACATTTTAAGTTTTTTTCGACATTTTTACGTTTATTATAGATTTAAAATATTTTGGATATGCGAATCTAAATCTGGTTAGGTTTTTTCGACATTTATTATTTTTTTATTTACACATTTGTACGGTTTCTCTGGACACTTTTACATTTTTTTCGACATTTTAACTTTTTTTTTCTCACATTTTCAGCTTTTTGTTCGACATTTTTACGTTTTTATGGGTTGAAGATATTTTGGATGTGCGAATTTAAATCTGGTTAGGTTTTTTTTTGCTATTTTTACGTCTTTTAGACATTTGTACGGTTTCTTTCGACACTTTTACGTTTTTCGAAATTTTTTCTATATTTTTACGTTTGTTCAAAATGTTTTGGATGTGCGAATCTAAATTTAATTAGGTTTTCTTCGACATGTTTACGTTTTTTTTTTAGACTTTTGTACGGTTATTTCGACGTTTTTATATATTTTTTTTTTGAAATTATCACCTTTAAGCCTTTGGCGCCGTAGTTCATCGATCATATATTGCTGAGAATCCTACTAGAAAGTATTACAAAGTATATCTTCCTATAACTGAACAATTCAATACGTTTTATTTTATATTTTCTACGTATTATATATTTTGGCATATGTTATGGCTTTTTCAAAAGCTCACTGTATTTTGGTTTAGAACTTGGCTTTGATTATCTTTTCGAAAACTTTCAGCGGCTGGGAACTTATGATCTCAGTTTGTACATTCATTGAACGGGTATTTGTTGAAGTGTGTCTGTATTTCAAAATATAAAATTATATATGTAAATGTGGTTAAGAGTTACGAATGCAATACATAGTTTTGGCTTTATGATTTAACGTTTGTAAATGTAGAGTTTATTATATTAATTAATGTTATGGTTTCATGATAAACTGTCAAATGTGTAAAATCCCCGCGTTTTAACATTTTCAAAACCGTTTGAACTATTATTGATAGATCTTTAATTAATGCGGCCCTGTAGGACTTATCGTATGTGATTGGATAATTAACTTTCGCTACTAATTGCAAGGTTAGCTGCAGTGCTGTAAGCATGTACAGTGCGTGGAATGTCTGCGAAAGTGCAAGTTGCAATTAACTGAACGGCAAATAAAGATTAAATAGTGTTGGTTTTTGTCCATTCCGATGTCATTTATACTTACCGTTTCAGCATAAACAGAAGCGGGTGATTCAACAGTACATGTGTGTTACTATCTAGTTCTAGTGTAAGTATGAAACATAACTGATATAAAGTAGAGTAGGATTATGGATTATACATTTATTTATATAGTTCAGCGAATCAGTTGTTATGTAGATGATCTAATGACCGAACTATCTGCTTCTTCGACCGCGGTTTTAAATGGTATTGAATACATAATCGTATAACATTTTGTTCTGGATAAATTAAAATTGTTTTTTGATATACAGTGTAGAAAAAAATTCGTTTTTATATTTGAATAGAGTGTTCTGTATATTAATTATAATATAGGATTGTAGCAGAGCAATGCTATTTAGGTACAAAAAGATTTCACTTAATTTGTTGTTGTAACTCTGACAAGTATTTAAGTTAATTCATTCTAAACGAGGTAGAAGATTTGCTAATGTTTAATTTCCAAAATACCTTGGTTAACAGAAATATAATTCTAAATGTTTATACAGGGCTTATCGTTAATATAGGTTGCGTAATTTATCGAAACTGTAAGTGGAACACAGGATATTTTTCCACAGTTTGAATGAATTTAGCGGAATTTTAAAAAGTGCTTACAAAAAAAATACAGACATTATAAAAAAGGTGTTCACATGTGCCCCGCTCTCCGCTACTACTGGGTCTCTCTTACTTAAGACAATTAATTTTAATATTAGGAAGTAATTTGTACAGGGTATCCCAGAAGTACGTAGATGAACTTATAACTCGATGGTGGTTTAAGTAATTAAACTTTATAATCCCTTACTACCACGATATTTAAAACGCCTAAATATGTATTTCGGCAACTAACTTGCCATCTTCAGTAGGAACTTGAACCAACTAAAGTAACTTGACTGAGGAATACCTCTGGAGAGGTCAGCAATGGAAATCCAATGCTAATAATCTAGCAAACAAGGGTTTAAATACTAAATCCCTGTCAGAGTTCGTTACGTCTAACCGATCAAGGAATTATTTTCAACAAATGAAATCTGAGTTAGGATTTTGCCCGTTTTGTGAATTTAGGAGATCCCTCTATTTTGGAAAATATGAATACTCTCGTAGCAATTTAATTCATTTGTTAGCGACTCTGACCTGTCTTGTTACTATGTTGATTTATCAAACCTACAATTTTTTAAATGAGATAAATTTTTAAACTTAATCTCAATAGTTTGGCCGATATATTTTCCATTAAAGTGAGAACAGTCTGTTTCGTAAATCCCCGACTTTTCCAGAATTTCCCTTTGGTTTCCTTATATAAATATTACTATCAGGTACCTACTTGACATTTTTTATTGTGTTTATGGGATTACATATAGAACTTTTTTTTTGGCTTTCATACATACTACCGTCCCTACAAAAGTCTTACGATTTTACTTTCTATCCTGTTTTGGTTTGCTCCTCAAAAACACTATCTACTTGGTCAGACGCCAGCGCAACCATTATCCCTGATATAGTAATCTGTATTTTCTTATACAACTTAATGATGATGGGCCAACTGCAGTTGTACACAGCCCTTCTCAAGATATCCGAAACGGTTGTAGGTATTTACAAGAATACAAATTAGATGTAGATATAGGCGTTGACTTGATAACAACGTAGTAATCTACTATGTGGTGATAGCTCAGTTGGTAGAGCGCTCGCTTTCTGAACAAAACGTCGATTATGGCTTGAATTCGGCTACCCAACATTACCACGGCAGTGTATATAAATCTTGTGTTGACCAACCACATACCATTTCTGTCATTAGGATTCGGCGCTAAAATGTAGGTCCCCCGTGCTTGCGCTTTAGAGTTGAGGAGAAGCACGTGGCAGAGAAGAGGTCGATGCCCAGCAGTGGGACGTAAAAGACTGATGACAAATCTACTACTTCATGTTCTCAAATTGATATGTGGTTACTATTTTCTGCATGGTGTAGATGTAAATTACAGTAGTACTGGCTTATAATGGACTTCAGGGGACAGTCAATATTAGTCCATTATATTCGAGTGTTTATTTTATTATCCAGAAACAGCAAGATTTTTCAGTCAGCTCGCGACTTGGAGTCGCCTTCGCGATATGAGGGGATTTCCAACGGAATTCGGTTCGGATATAATGGACTTTTTAGTCCATTACAAGCTAGTCCGTTATCTCCAATTCTATTTACATAGGTTTAAATGAGTCTTTAGTCGGAACTTTAGTAATTGGGCCATTACAACCGAGGGTCCATTATAATAATCCCAGTTTTTTCACTTTCGATCGAATTAATTGCGAATTTTTAATGAAAAGGAATTATGAACATGGCATAAATAACAATTACAATGAACTTTTTATCAATACATTCATTGTACAAAAATTTGTTTTGCATTATGTGTGACTCGGCTATAGTGAATATGACAATGAAGAATTCCACTAAGCTTTCTTGATTACCAATAAGCTCTTGGATCAATTGGCTCGAAAGTGGCATGATATGCAAGACAACTCTCTATTGTTCGCTGTAAAACGAAAGTTGTGGGGAATCTAAGATAGAATGTGGTTAAAATACATGAATGTAATAGCAATTTTGTGTAGCTAAAAATTACGCTATTTTTACGCTCGAAATCAACGTTATTATATATACCAGAGCTTTATGCAATATTTTAGAGCCAATAATGAGTGTTTAACATTATCTATACTTAATTTTCTTACTTCTGGTGCAATCGTTTTCTTTGAAAATATATCGGCGCGTTTCCAGTATACAAATACACTACAATATAACGGCCTTAATTCAAGGTAAGAACCGTTATTGAGCATTTAGCGATTGTTGCGCTAAATAAATATACCCCGTGCGTGTAATAAAAGATTTAATGATAATAGCAGAAAATAATTATAACGAAATATGCACAATTTGAATGGGAACTAGACTATTGAAATGTAGTAGTGTCGGTGGAAGAGTAATCGTCTTGGTATTGTTAGGATGCGTTTCTCCACCCTTCTTACATTCGCAGCGGATGTGACCTCATCTTGGAGATAGCCTATTCTGTTGTTCGTACCGCTGATAAATTTTGGTTGCTATAGTAACGCATTCCGTAGGTGCCAGGAATTTATGGGTATGGTGGAATTCTCGGAACTTGCAACTACAAGCATAACATCCACTCTCAAAATAATCTTCTTTGTCCAAAATAACGACTCTATTACATTTGTCAGCTTTCAGATGAAAAACAATTTCAAGTCCTTTAATAAGTTGTTTTCTCTCTTAACAGATTCAGATTTACCGAATGAACCAATTTTAGATTGTCAAAAATGTGTGTTTTCCAAGCGTTTCTTACGAACTGTTTCGCTAATCGAAATTGGTTGATGACACTTTGAATTTCAACAATAATTTCCTCGACTGGAGGTTTTCTGTATTTCAAATTAAATGTTAAACTTCGTTAAGAAGAGCCAAGTCGTCCTTATTAAAGGATTTATAAGATTCAATAGTGACAATATTCGGTTCATCTTTCAGAGCGCTGTTTGGCACCTAAACTACGCAACTTTTTACTGTGGGTTAATATATGGGAATTAATTTCGAAAACACGTCTGCAAAAAGTGCACCATCATTGGGATTGGTTTTTACGTAAGTTACACGTGAGTGCAAGGCGTAATTTATGTATATTTTAATAATAATAATAGTCACAATTTCAAGAAGATTTATTTATTTTTGGTGCTTTATACGTATTACGACATTTTACATGTCATTACAAAAGCATTTAATGTTGCAAACATTTGTAGCAAGAGCAACAGCACACTGGATGTTGATTTCGGACTTGGCTCCGGGCTTCTATTCCAAAACTTCCAATAACGGGGAATTTATGAGCCCAATTTGTTCATTCAATAAAGATGTGTTTGCGGATTTGAAAGGCCTCGAGTATATCTAATTTATTATGATTATCACTGAAGTGTAAAAATGTTATTATATTATTTGATGTCAATGCATGATTGTGTTCTAATAAGTCTTTAGCATAGTTAGATTTTTCTGGGGGTTTGTATTGGCATGAGAGTATGCGTTGCCTGTATCTAGTATCAAAATTTCTAATTGTTTGACCTATATATACATAATTACACTGCGAACAGTTCAATTTGTAAGTACGTGATCTTAACAAATCGTTAATTCTATCTTTTGTGTTAAATAAGGAGAAATATATTTAACACTTTCAGGGTGACCTTCTGAGTATATTCTTTGAATTGCTAATTTAGAATGTGATGATAAACGTAAATTGGATATATTCGAGGCCTTTTAGATTCACAAACACACTTTAACAAATACACCTTTATTGTCCAGTCAACGAACGGTAAAAAAGGCCATCACCTAAAAATAATTTCAACAGTTTTGAAACTTGGCACACTTACTTAGAGTTGTCTAGAGATTAATTATACAGAAGTCGTTATGATTGGGAGGTGAACTCTAGCGGTAGTGACGTGAAAATTGGCACTTTTTTCGAGTTTTCGCTTTTATCTCGGAAACTGTTGGTGCTAGCAAAAATATAGTCATACACAAAAATAAAGCTTATAGTATTTGCTACAAATGTGATCCTATAATTTTTTTGTATCTGTAATAGGTATAGTGTTATTTGAAGTTGAATATGGGGCTTCCTTTTCGACTGCCAAACTAGCACTGGTTTTCATGCAAAGGCTATAACGACACACATTTTTAAGCGTGTGCTTGAGCGACAGCCTATATAAATCTGGTCGTGTCCGTCCGTTTGCTCACCTCCACCACACAACTATCCCCACCCTGCCCCTATTTCAAAAGTAGTTTTGATGCTATATATTTGTTGCCTATCTGTAACAGTTATAGATTATTTGGTAGATTTATCGAACCCAGAAATGATGGTGTAGTGTGAGTTTGTGAGGATTGAAGGGAGGGGGCAAGGCCGTGGGACCCCTCACCGACCCTGACAAACACAATAGACCGACCGATCGTCCCCTCCTTTGTCACGCCCTTCCCTCATTCCACATTCCCTTTGGTCAGTCAGTGTGACCCTTTGATGATATCCAAAGGATAAACATCAGCAAGCAGACCGATGAAGACCTGAAGACTTACATGAAGTATGGATTGGCTCCCTTTCCATTATCGTTATTTGACGAAAATGGGATGCGGAAAACTAAAAATCAGCTTTGTATGATGTGTGTGAAGTGTTAACTGCAGAAATTGACTTCCCCGACTTCGATACTGTTGTGGATGGTAGCTGCTTGCTACACAAGGTATTGTGGCCCAAAGATTAACTTTTCAACAATTTGGCACAGCTACATCAAGTACCTTCTCAAGCATTACTTGGACAAAAGTACTGTGGTGTTTGATGGTTACTGTTCCACCGAGTGCAAAGCCGAAGATACAAGCTGAAGATGTCGGTGGACATACATTTTGATGAGGGTACAGTGGTCACAGTCAAAGAGGTGGATTTTCTTTCCAACGAAAATAATAAGTGAAGGCTTATTTCCTTTCTTTCAGTGGCACTTAGAAACCAGGGAATAGATGTTAGAGAAGAATCTGGCGACGCCGTTGCGTTAATTATTAAAACTGTTATAGAAAAATTGAAGGACAATGCCAACGTTGCGGTAATCGGTGAAGATATCGATCTCATGGTTCTATTTATGACTTTAACCCCGCTCGAACGACAAATACTGTTAATCAAGCCGAACTATGGCAACGTTGAAAGAAAAGTTTATTCAAGCAACGATTTAGTAGAGGTGTCACCTCCACTAAATCGTTGCTTGAATAATCGGCGTCATACCGGAAAGGTAAAATCAAGTATGTAAATTTGTTCAGGAAGCATGCTGCAGAGTTGCAAGGTATTGCTGATATTTTCCACAGTCCAATTCTTCTCATGAGGCTGTAGCAGAGGCGGGGAACATAATGATTGTAAAATTGTACGGAGCACCTGCTAAACAGACAACTTTCAACTTGTATCGGTATCACTTGTTCACGCAAGCAGTGTGTAATGTCAAGCCGGACATTGCTGCACTACCGCCAACGGAAGCAGCAGCAAAACAACATTCCAGCAAGTACAATTTTGGATATGAAAGCAGGAAAATAATCGGCTCATTTCCATCACAACCGAAGACCTGTTCGCACCTAACGAAATCCTAAATCTCATTTTTTGTAAATGCAAGATTGGATGTGGACCCAGGTGTGGGTGTAGAAAAGCTGCACTACGTTGTACGAACATCTGCCATTCTTGCCATGGCGAATGCTTGAATGCCACGCATATAATTTATGAGCAAGAAGACCAAGAAGATTTGGATTTACTATTTCCAGATGAAATCTACCCAGTGTCACTATCTCAATAACCTGTCACGTCCATCACTTCGCCGGAAACAGCAGGACCTTCCTCAAGCAAAAAATCAAGATTCGAGTGAAAGAACTACCAAAAACCTTTTTACTACTTCCCCTTTTTTAATTTTGCTTTTTGTTTAAGAATTTCATTTCAAAGCTGTGAAATAAAAAATTGTATAATGGATTATGCTGTAACTTCTTTTTAGCCTCCAAAACTACTTCTGAAATAAGAGTGGGGTGGGGGTGGTTGTGGTAGAGGTGAACAGACGGACGGACACGGCCAGATCCATAAGCTGTCTTTCAAGGGAACGCTTAAAAACGTTTGCGGTTATAGCCTTTGCATGAAAACCAGCGCTAGTTTGGCAGTCGAAAAGGAAGCCCCATATTCAACTCCAAATAACTCTATACCTATTACAGATACGAAACAATTTATAGGATCATTTGTGTAGCAATTATTATGAGCTTTATTTTTGGGTATCACTATATGTTTGCTAGGACCAACAGTTTCCGAGATAAAATCGAAATACCGAAAACAGTTCTGTTTCACGTCACTGCCGCTGGAGCTCACCTCCGATTCATCAGGACTTTTGTATAATTCATCACTAGACACCTCTAAGTAAGTGTGCTAAGTTTCAAAACTGTTGGAATTATTTTTAGGTGAAAACCTATTTTGACTGGACTATTAATGAATGAGCAAGTTGAGCTCATAAATACTCCGCATTGGATGTTTTGGAATAGAAGAGCCAAGTCCGAAATCAACATCCAGTGTGCTGTTGCCCTAGCTACAAATGACATGTAAAATATTTAAGTACGTATAAAGCACCAAAAATAAATACATCTCGTTGAAATTGTGACTATTATTATTATTAACATATTAATTTCAATGAAGTAAAGCAAGAAACAATTAACAAATTGTAATTTTTGTGTTTCCAGTTACAATTTTCTTGTCCTCCTGTACAGATAATTATCTGTGAATCTAGCCACTTTCTTCTTGTGGAATTTTAAACTACGTGACACATTTTGCAATTGTTGCTAACATTAATTTTAATAAATTTAGGAAAAACATCGAAATGTTTACAATCTCTTAAAAGTCAAATATCTGCCCTTAATTCTTAACTTTAGTACTTGGACTACGATACTTGTTTAACTCTTGGAAGCGAGTTTCGTTTCTAGGTTCGAAACAATTAAAAGAAAACTTTATTTTACAATGTCTTTATTACATTGGAATATAAATTGACAGAGGTTACAGATATGAACTGGTTAACGTGATCAAATATAATTAACTATAATACAGTTCACAGAAGCTTATATACTAATAGATAAATAATATCAGAGGACGTCGTGGTATCCCGTTTTTATTATTAAGCTATTAGATTCTGATAACATAACTAGCGGAAATTCATCGTAATAGGATTGAATGAAGACGGTGATTTAAGTATTTAAACTTTTTTATGTTCTTGTTTACACTGCTGGCCCATCAAAACAATGTTACGGAAGTATATTTTGTTTGCTAAAACAAGAATATAAAATTTTCTAAAATATGTAAAAAATATATAAAACGTCTCGGAATTATACGTTTCCCATTAAACGAAAGCAGTTTTTTAGGTTTTCAAGACTTTTGCAGGCTACAAAATTTTATCATAATGGTTATTACGGTTTAAAAAATATAGGTTGGAAAATTTATGATTCTAATGGTTAAGGGCTGTCTAGCTTAAGTGTTAAGTATATATTCTCCATTTCTAATTGATTAAAATTTTGTAGTCCGACTTTATCACGTACTAAAATTTAGTTAAAATCTTTATTTTTATTTTTACTGTGCAAGCAGTACAAACGAGGATCATGATAAAGAAAGAAAGAAAGAACAATTTTGGCAGAGCTTCATTGTTTAAGGGCTATGAAATAACACATAATTTGAGTAAAATGGATTAATAATTTTTAGTAAACGCTACTTAAAATACTGAATTTTAAAAAACCGCGTATTAGGAAGTTTGGCTAAAAACAATCCGATTTGTATTTTATAAAATAGCAGATTGGCTTTTGCGATAAATATTAGAAATCAAATATGTAAAACTTCCGCTTCCGCTTCATATTTGAGATTTTTAATCCACATTCTACTGGCATTATTTATCGTTGTTGTTTCTCATTTATGTGTACGTTCCAGATTTCCGTTTTCTCTACTGATTTTCTCTTTGAATTGTTTTTGTATTGCCCTATTACTTTTTATGGAGTCAGCCCACCTGTTCGCCACTGTTTGCTTGCCCACCGTTTGCTCGCCTGCCGTTTGCTCGACAACTAATATGTGGTTTTTTTAATTTTGACGACAAAGTTGGTGCGGAAAAGTTCATTGTGAACATATCACAAAACGCACTTAACCCTACTTATATGTATAAACGGATTTGACAAGAAAGTATTCAAATGCGAATATTCAAAAATAGCTTTAATAACCAATATATTTTCATCAAACGATAATAACTTAATTGTAAGTAATTGCAATAAACAAAGAATTTATAACAAACGATCGAAATGTTCACCGCCTTCACTCAGGCACGCTCGAATTCTTCGCACAAACACATTGCTGACTTTTAATAACATATATAGATGGACGATGGTTATTAAATTCATTGATTTGTTCCAATATTCTGTGCTGAAATTCATTCCAGTCATGTATTGGCTGCTGGAAAATGGAGTTCTGTAAATACGACAACAGAAATAAATTGCATGGCTTGAGGTCGCAGGATCTAGTAGGATAAGGTATTGTGGTGTTTCGACTAACAACCTGCAGTGGCCCCCCATCCTGTTGGAAAAAACCAAATCTGAGTTCATCGTCGTGAAGTTCTTCGAAAAAGGACCTTAAAATCTCCTCTCGATACCATTATGCAGTCAATAAAACTTCGTTGATTTTTCAACATATACAACCTACAGCCCCTCGCCATTCCACCCCCACTCCTCCTACTTTTGAAAGTCACGTGACGTTCTGATTGGCCACGCCCATTTTGGCGGGAGATTTTAATTTGGGTCAATTTTGGCGTGTTAAAAAGAATTAATTTAAAAAGTAATCTGAAATTCCATTGTGTGGGGACGCGTGTCTTGCATTAATGAATGGTAGTGCGTGTTAATTATTTAATAAAAGGAATTAAATGTTATCTGAATGTTGTTGTTGGTAACATGTCGAATCTCTCTGTGAAAAATGACGTCTGTAATGTGAGTTGAATAAAATAAAAAATAAGAATTAAATGAGGTTAATGATGTTTTTTATTAATGAGTTACTGTGGTAAATCATGTATATTTCTTTTGTAATGGAAAAAGTAGTCTGTAACAAATTAGAGTTTAATCACACATAAAGTAAAGCATTGTAAATCCAATGATTTACTTCACTGGGCTATCAGGACTTTCAAAAACTAAATACTTAAAATTTAATTTCATACGGGCAGAGCGGGCGTGGCCGGAAATTCAAGTTAAAATAGGATATTTAAATACGTGTCTAAGACAATAGCCAAGGCATATCCTGTAAATCATATGTTAAAATATAGTTAACAATATATGACCGTATATAGAGGGGTAATGATCTTGGTGATCGTGCGTGTGAGATGTATCTAGGGTGTGGGGATATGTTAATTCAGTTTGGGTATATAAACGTACTCCTATGGATTTTTAAAAAATTAAATTCAAATCCTAGCAGCCTACAATGTTGTACGCTCCGATTATATAAACAGTGCGTTTGTGAAAAGTAATTAGTACAAGTCAGGTAAGCTTTTTTTTCATTTCCCATCTAAATATTTAATTTTTTTAATATAAAATATTTAAAACAAAGAGATGGATCTCAAGCAGTTAAATTCGCTAACTTTGCTAAATTCAAAACAAGCAGGAAAATAGTAGATTTCAATATTGGCGAAGTCTACCCGATACTAAATATAAAAGCAACATTTAGTAAAAAAATTAACAGACGTATTATAATCGTGGAGCTCCCAGACTTTATTCATTCCACCTCCCAATTCTCGTCTGATAAATCTTCAGCATCCTCATACTGTGAGTCTTCTTCTTCATCATCGTCATCATTTTTCTATTTAATAGGACCTTGCTGTTTTGTTTTATAACTTGCTGATGTTGAATTCGATACTGTAGCTGAGCTTGACCTTTGTTACGTTTCAAATCGTAAAAATTTTTCTAATATCTTAGTAGAGTAGAGCTGTACTGTTGAAAAATAAATGAAAGACAACAACAACAAATCTTAATGGTTTGTCCCGAGTTTCAATACACTATCTAAAAATTTATTGAAATTGAAAATATAGTTATTAATTAGAAACGTTATCAAGCATTTTTTTGAAAAAAATCTAAATATAAAATATCAGTTGGTGGTGTGGTTTTAAATTTTTCCCTTTCTTTATCACGACAGGGATTTTCACAGAAGTAAACCGATATGTGAATTGTTCATAAGTTAGAAATAATACACAAATATGTTAACATACATTTTTATTTTATTTAACTATCATTACATGTCATATACTAAATTACGGCTTCTCTCGGATTTCAATCTTCATCCATACTGTTGTTGCATCTGGGGTGAATGGTTCGGAAGGTTACACACCAGCGTCTCCTCGATCTGATTCATTTTTCTGCGACAATCTGTTCCAATCTTTCAGAAGATCTTTAGCAGTAGTCTTACCTTTTAATTTCACAATTTCAAATTTGAATACATTTTACGTGAATTTTGCAAGGTAAGACCATTCAAAAAAGTTCTTCTAGTAGGAATGTTTGCCCTTGGATGAAGTCATTGGACAGAATTGAACGTAGGATGTTTTTACAAAATAATTTTATGTTTCGTTTTAGTAAAAGATTTTTTTGACAAGCAGCACACAACGCAGTTCGCAAAAATGAAAATACTGATTTTTCATAGTGAAAATTTTCGTGTCTCAGTAGCGAGCAAGCGATAATTAAATTGCTCTAACCCGCTGTAATCATCATTGACACATACGAGGATGGTTCGCTAACTACATGGCCAAAGAAAACGCAAGTTTTTTTCGATAAGAACATTTTATTTTTCAATATAGTCTCCTGCTCGCTCAACACACTTATTCCAACGATATTCCAAATTAGCAATGCCTTCATTGGAGATCGATGAATCCAAGTCCTCGAAATAGCTATTTACAGCAGCGATTACCTCGAAATTAAACGAAAATCTCTTACCGCCGAGCCATTTTTTCAAGTTTGGAAACAGATGATTTTGGCCATTGCAATCGCAGACTTCTGGACAGGTGCGTTATCTTGATGGAAAAGCACTTTTTTTCATTTTACCAAATGAGGCCGTTTCTCTTAGATTTTGTCGCTAAGTTGTTGCAACAAATTGGCATAATACTCGCTATTTATTGTTTTCCCCTTTTCTAAGTAGTCAACCAAGATAATTCCACGAGAATCCCAAAATACCGTTGTCATAAGCTTTCCTGCTGACAAAACCGTTTTCGCCCTCTTTGGTGGCGGAGAACCTCTGTGTGTCCATTGTTTGGACTGTTCTTTCGTTTCGGGAGTACAATGGTGGACCTAGGTTTTATCGATGGTTATGAAACGGCGCAAAAAATTCTTCGGATTGTGGCGAAAACGTGTTAAAAGGTCGCGAGAAACACTCAAACAATTCAGTTTTTGCTCCAGTGTCAGCAACCGCGGCACCCAACGCGCCGAGTATTTTTTCATTTCCAATTCTTCAGTTAAAATTCTGTGCACAGATACCCACTATGTCTGCTATCATATATCAATCATATCCGGGGCAGTAGCAGTTTTTGGACGTCCACTACGGGGTTCACATTTGTGCCCACACGACCACGCTTACATTCGGCAGTCCAGTTTTTAACCATTGAAACCGAAGGAGCAATTCCAATAGTGTTGAATCCAGCTCTGTTTTGATTTCGGTTGGTGTTAAGCCTTTCAAATGAAAGTACTTTATCACTGCTCTTAACTCAGTTTTTTCCATTGTTTACAAAATCACACTTTCGCGTACTGTCAAAAACAGACAAATTGACAGATCGCTCTGTACTGTCATATTTAATCTAATAAAGGATAGTTCTACAGAATGGTAAAGAAGATTCCTCCGAATTCGCGCCATCTCTGTGTTAGGCTACGTAGTTATCGAACAATCCTCGTATTTATTAAAACAATACAATATACAATGATGATGATGATGAAAATGGTTTTTTGTTTCTTAGAGACGAGTTGATTTATTTCTGTTTAGTCATGTTTCAGGAATCCTAACTCTTCCAAATTAATCTTGTTTTCGAATTTTTATTCTTCGTACGCCCTGAGACAAATGTAGTAATATAACTTTCACACCCACTGATATCACAATTATCAATTAAACGTTTGATTTTTATAGGCTTTATTTTACAAAATTGTAGTATTAACTTAAGCGGATCTTGCGAAATTTCGGGTAGCTGTCCACATCCTGAACGTCAAAATCGCTAGTAACTTCGAGATATAACTGTTTCAGGTGAATATCCTGTCTGAAGTCGTAATAATATTCTAAGTTTTAAAAATAAATTCATAAAAATTATTATTATATTTCACTATCGGAATGGCACTCAATACTAAACTTCTTCTAGAACCGTTCCACACACTTGGTAATCACATCAGAAGGAGAAAAAATCTTAAATCAGGAACTGATATTTTTATAATTAGATTTTTCTGTAGGACACCATGAATGTACCAGACATTTAAAATTTATTAACAATATTTAAATACTTTGCAACCACAAAATTTTACCAAATAGTAATATTTTGTCATAAAAATATAAAATTTTACCAAATTCGTTGAAACTTGGGCTAGAACATCCTGATGTATTAACAATATTTTAGCTTAAAATAAATACGCGATGATGTCTAATGACTTTCAACCACAAAATTTTACAGAGGGCGTTATGAATAAACCGAAGAATTAGTAATATTTTATCATAAAAAATACTAAATTTTACCAAATTCGTTGAAACTTGGAGGGTGGTAGAACGTCAATTTATTAACACTATTTTAGCGTAAAATGAATACGCGACGGTGTTTAAGGACAAAATTTTACCATCATTATCATTCATTAGAACGATATGTATGAAAAAAGGTAATCAGTTTGTGCTTCGAATTACATATATTCTTATGGAAAATGTAGTTTTTCTCCCGACGCTTCCATTTGATTAAAACAGGCGAAAAAACATAAATGTGATCAATAAATAATTTTATAGAAAATCCATCCCAAATCTTCAATTTACGTTAATAATTTTTGCTAAAAGCCTTTTTGTATTCAAAATTCAAAAGTTGCCAGCTGATATTTTTTCGACCAAAACATATTATATGTTTTACTCTATTGAAAATAAATCATTGATCTATCAGAATTTTCATTACAATGCTTTACTTTATGTTCGATTAACTACTTTTACTTAATTTCCTACCCATTACAAACGAAATATTCATAAACCGTAACAATTATAACTTATTTGGTCATATAATCTTAACTATATTTTAACATATGAGTTACGGGATATGCTTTGGCTATTGTCTTAGACACGCCCGAACTTCCGGCCGCGCCGCTCTCTGCATGAAATTAAATTTTAAGTATTTAGTTTTTGAAAGTCCTGATAACTCAGTGAAGTAAATTATTGGATTTTCATTACAATGCTTTACTTTATGTGTGATTAAACTCTAATTTGTTACAGATTACTTTTTCCATTACAAAAGAAATATACATGATTTACCACAGTAACTCATTAATAAAAAACACATCATTAACCCCATTTAATTTTTTTTTATTTTATTCAACCCACACGACATTTATTTAACCCACATTACAGACGTCATTTTTCACAGAGAGATTCAACATGTTACAAACAACAAGATTCAGATAACATTCAATTCCTTTTATTAAACAATTAACACGCATTACCGATATAATTTTACGCGCCCAACACAATAGACGCATTCTTCACACCCAAATAGTTATAATACGCATCTAACATCCACATCCTTACGGCTACAATTTTATTCAGTCATGCAAGACACGAGCTCACCACAATAGACGCAATCATCACACCCAAATAATTATAGTATTAGTCATTTAGACAAGGCAAATTACAAAAAGTGAGATGCAATTTTACTTCAAACGCACTTTTTTCATACTTACCCTTCACCCAAATCACGTACACACATGCCCCACACCTATCACCAGAATCTCAATCCCTAGACAACCAGAACACGCTCAAATTTGCATTCGACAGGATCCCTAGAACTTATCTACGTGGAATTTAAACAGTAATCTGAGGGTTCTTACAGTATAATAATTTACCACTGACACATATTAATTCAAAACCCGCAAGACACAAATTTTTAGATAATTTATTGAAACTCGAAAGCGAATCAACACGTATCGCCCACGACATTTTTACACGCACATTACCGTCCAACACAATAGAATTTCAGATTACTATTTAAATTCACATTCTCTTTTAACGCACCAAGACAAAATGGACCCAAATTCAAAATCAGGAGTGGGGGTGGTCTGAAGAGGATTTTAAATTCCCCCACATTTAATTCTTTTGATTTTATTCAACTCACATTACACATGTAATTCCTTTTATGTAATAATTAACACACATTACCATTCATTAATGCAAGACACGCGTTCCCATACAATGGAATTTCAGATTACTTTTTAAATTAATTCTTTTTAACACGCCAAAATTGACCCAAATTCAAATCTCCCGCCAAAATAGGCGTGGCCAATCAGAACGCCGCGTGACTTTCAAAAGTAGGAGTGGGGGTGGGATGATGAGGGGCTATACCTACTAAATTGGCCGCACGCGCTCCTATTTTTCTAAGGATGAACAGGTGTCTCTACCACAAAGTTAAGCTTCTCCGAACTCCACCAGCACAAGTTTTGCGAATTAATGTATCCATCTAAATAAAGCCAGGCCTCGCCCGGGAAAAATTTTTCATCAATAAGTCGTCATTGAGGATTTTTAGGAACCACTGACAATATTCGACACGCTGAGGATAATCAGCTTCGTGTAATTGTTGTACAGACTGCAAACGGCACAGGTGCAACGGGATATCTTTCTTTAATATTTTCTAGCACCGACAACTGAACTTGTTGACACAAATGGCGTATATAGAAGTTCGAGGGGCATCTTGCATAATTTGCTTTGCATTTTCAATTACTTCTGCTGTGCTTCTCGGAGGATGACCGTTGCCTTCTTTGCGTGCGTTGCGTCACAACGCAGTGAATCAAAGAACAACGAAAAGTGTTATAAGTCAACACAAGGTTTGGAAATTCTTGGTGAAACTTTTCAAGACAATCGTGAATTGTGTACTGCCATACTCCATCAACTCGACGGCCGTTGCGAAAATAGGATTCAATTATAAACATTTTATATTTCTGTAGTAAAACCATTTTATATGAAGAGGTTACGTCACCAAACACAAACAACCGACAGGTATAGATGACAATTAGTGAAATTGATGTTCTGTAAACAGATTATTAAAACATAAACTGTACATTAACTACGTATTTCACTAACGGAATACACAATTTAGTCTTGAAAAAGACTTGTTTGTCAAACTGCTGGCTAGAAATCCTCAGGAAGCTAAGAAATCCCAGTAAACGACCACAAACGCAGAAAGTGAGGTTAGGTTGAAACCGCTGATGTGTGATACTTACAAAGAGCTTTCAGCGTCGAATTTCGCGTCAAATTTAGAAAAATCATGTTATTTGTTCGACGCGCCGATTGCTCGCCGGGCAGATGCGCGATATGCAATTTATTCTTAAAATAAAATATTATTTGTAAACATTTACTATATGCTGTTGGTAATTTTTAAAATCTTACATTCATCTAATAAATGTTGATAGTCAAAGCAAGGTTTCCTATTCTTGTAGTTCAATTCTTCTTCTTATTCTTCTTCTTCAAGGGTTTAGGCTATTAAGGCTGTTCTGAACTTCACAAACAATTAGGACCCTCTCTTCTTCGGACGTCCTCCATCTCTTCTGCCACGTGAATGGTATTCTGTTATAGGTTTTGGTATTCCCCTGTTGTCCATTCTATGCAAGTGTAGTCTCCAGTTTTATTTTTGTTCTTCAATTTTGTCGTTAATGTTATAAATTTGTAATTCCTCTCCACATGTGGCTTGGTACTTTTGTACGTTTGTCTGTACATCAACGTTATTGTTACAGGTCACATCGCACCCTAATTAGTTAAAATGAAATAGGTCCTACCTGTTCTAGAGTTGCATTGTTTAGTACTATCTTCGATCGGATCTGATCTTTTCCACAAAAAGCTATAACTTTTGTTTTTACTTGGGAGATTTTAAGATTGTATTTTGTAGAGAGATTATGGAGAGAATGAATGGATCGTTTTAAGCTGTCTTCACTTCTTTGTATAATTGTTAGGTCGCCTGCGTATAGCGATAAGTTTAAATTTGCGTTCCTATTTAACTGTATCCCTGGATCGGCATACCGTTTCCACTTTTTTATTAGGTCATCTATATAGAAGTTGAAAAGAGTGGGCGATAGACTACACTCTTGTCTGACCCCTTGTTTAACTGCAATGTGATTAGTTTTGTTATTTATTGTGATGTTTGTGATTGTGTTGTTTTTATTAAGTGATTAGGATATCCTCTGTTTGACATGATTGACCATAGCTTGCATCTTCTCACACAGTCAAAAGCCTTTTCAAAATCTATGAAGTCCATATATATGCGTCTCCAGGTTAAATTCTCTTCGCTTTCTATTAGTGAAAGTGAAAATATTGATGCTACATGATCGTCATTTACGAAATCCTGTTCTTCTTCCAACACAGCGTCTGTAATTATTTTTAAACGGCTGTTAATTATTTTTGAGTGTAAGGAGAATTATCCCTCTATAGTTTGCACAGTTATCTCATATCTTGAAGAGAGATATCTCTTCAGCTTTCTGGGATTTTATAATTTTTCCAGCATTCATTTAGTAGTTGCAGGAATCTACGTTGAAGAAGTCTACCAGCATATTTTAAAAGTTCAGTGTTGATTCCATCAGGTCCGGCAGATTTCCTATTTTTCATTTATTGGAGTGTAGCATTCAATTCATCTAAGGTAATCTTGTCAACCGAAAAAGGTCTGTCTTAGGTTGTAGAATTTGTGTCACTGATTTCTTGTTTGTTTCCCATCTTGATTATTTCATAGATTTGTATAATGTTCAATCCACCTCTTTTCTGTGATTATGTTCAATTTGGCCGTCTCTTTTTTTGAACTATTTAGGTGTTTCATCGTTTTATATGCAAATGTTTGTCGTATGTCCATGTATGTCATGTTCGATTGTGCTTATTAATTTGTCCCATGACTCTTGGTGGGTTTGTCTTGTGAGTTGTTTTGCGTAGTTTCGCTTTATTATATACTGCTCTCTACCTTCTGGTGTATTTTTTGAAGGTATTGAATATACGCATCTCGTTTGTTTTTTATGGCTTTTTCTATATCTTCATACCATATTATAAGACCGCTTGAGCTTCTTATTTCCTTCATTTTCCCGATTGCTTCTTCTGCAGCTTTTCCAATGCGTGTTTTTATATTGTTTCATTCTACGTGTATGTTGTTATGTGTGGGTATTTGCATGATATATTCTTGGAGTTTTTTCTGGTATAGGTATCTAATACTATCTTCATGTAATAGATATATTTTAAAAACTTCCTCGTTGTTAATTGTTCTTGGATTAAGTTTCTCCCACCTTGCCATCATTGCTATTGTAGATATTACCAAGCAATGGTCAGAACAGATGTTACTGTCCCTATAAACTGTCGTATCTAGTACTAGTTTGGCCATTTTACGGTTAACTATGATATAGTCTGTTACGGGCTAAACCAGCTTTTTCGTCGACCCGCAACAGGAAATGTGGAAAAGGTCTTCGGCTTAGCTCAGAGGAGTAGGTGGGGTTCACGGAAACTGCTTACGGGAGGAAATCTTCCTAGTTGTGTACAGAGTGGGTCAAAATTAATGGGCGCCACCTTCCAAATACAGCTGATTGCAGGTTCTCGTGGAAGGCCGAGCAGCCAGCAGCTTACGGGAATCGGACTTACCTTTATTGTGCCTCCCTCCTGTTTATAAAGCTTGCAAAATTCGTACACACACAAATACAGAATGCACAATAATAAAAGAGGCAGTAAATTTTAAGACACATATAATAAGATTATTGGAAATTAATATACAAAAATGACGGCAAAAGGCGTTTTTCTATAGTTCTATAATACAAGCGATTAATTTGAATTTAAGAAAAAAATTCGACGCCGCTGGCGTACGTCATTTACATTTTCCAAACAACTGCCAGTGATGCCGGAGCTTACAGGAATGACACAGTATATATAAAAAAATTACTGTACACTTTGTACTACACAAAAGAAGGACAGTCGGCGACTGAATGTCGCTTTTTGTTACATAAAAAAGGTCCAATCCCTTGAAATTTTGCAAGCTGGCGCGAAAAAGGGTTCTTTCTTCACACCACAAAAAACTTAGTTCTTTACCTTGACTATGAAGTAGCGAGACGGAGACAGGCACAATGGTGAAGTATTTTCCAGATGCAGGTACAGTCTGGGGGGTATTTTCAAGTCCGGGAAAGAGGGTAGACGTCTTCTTCAGGAAACTTTATGCCGAAACATTGGTTGGTACACCCCTGGGAATTAGATTATTTCCAACTGGGTCCGATCTGAGATCGAAGGAACAATTACACACAATTGTCCGTACACTGCTAATTTTTATTTAGATCCGACCTGGTCGAGATAATAATTGCCTACAGCAATCTACGATACGATAGAACTCAATATAGCAGAGCCGCGAATAACCCGATTTTCCTAAAACGTCCGTCTGGGCCCAAAGATTGTTGCCTACTTTACTTTCGTTACGGCCCCCGTACGAGCGACCGGAGTCATCGAGGATGTAAAATTGACTGTGGAACTAATGTGACGCAAACCTCCATTTTCCCCAAAAGATTGCAACATATTTCGAAATATGGTGAAATGATTCTAGAACGAAAACAACGAGGGTCAACACAGAATCCCAAGAATTGTTTTTGAACGGCAAATCTATCCTACAAAGGGAAGCTATCGAAATCGACCTCGTCCATAGATCAATCTTTAAAGAAACAACAACAAAATAACCAAAACTGTTATCAACATACAAACGGCAATTAAAATAGAATTTTCAATCCATATGAAGCGGCAATTAAAGTATGACGTTAATTCAAATGGAGCGGCAAAATTTAAATCAACATAACAAGTCAATTAAAGATCTAAAACATCTGGCGGTCCAGGTATATTTGTGTATGTCTTTTCTGCGGAAAAAGGTGTTGGTGACTTTTAGTTGGTTGAAAGAGGTGAATGGACGCAGTTCTTGGCCATGTTTGTTCATTGTGTTTTTTCTAAAACTACCTACTACCCCAGGAATAGGCAGATTGCCTATTCTTGCATTGAAATCTCCACTTATTACAAGATGATCTGTCTTTGAGTATTTGTTTATCACTTCTTGTAATTTTTAAAAAAATATTTGTGTTTTTTCCCTTTTCCCCTCTTCTGGGGTATATATCCCGACTATTGTTAGATGCCCTCTGTCTATCTTAAACCTTGTTATTATAACTCTTTCGTTTACGTAAACGTGGCTCTTTATCTTTTTATTCCATATTTTGTTGGTTAGTATAGCCACCCCGGTACTGGCTCTTCTATTCTGCGGGACTCCACTGTAAATCTTTGTGTAGCTAGCGAGTTCTTTGGTGTCTTTTAACTTTTTCTTCGTTTCTGTTATGATCGCTATATCAATTTTTAGTTGCATTAGTTCTTTCTCCAGTTCTGTCCCCTTGTTTCCTAAATATTTAAACATTCCATGTCGCTACTTTTATTTTATCTTTTATACCTAATTTATGTAAAATTATTGTATTTATTTATTTATATTGTATTATCAGCTCATAAAGTTGACATTCATACAGTATTTTCTTTAGTACATGTGCAGGTGAACAGAAAACCGTTTTATACTGCCAGTGTACGAAAAAAAATGTTACAATTACCAAGTTGTATTATATATTAAATGTAAAGCAAACTATGAAAAAAAAATAGTTAGTTCGAAGAACGCAATTAAAAGAGTTACATTTATTTATTATATTATACATAAACGCATTCTCTTTAAATGACGTAACAACCTCACATCTAGTAAAGCCCCACCAACAGTTTCAAATATATTCCTTTTTCTTATACGTATGGTATGGTAATGCTAAGAACTACCCAGGGGGCTCGGTGGAGTAGTGCGGAAACGCGTTGCCACTCGAAGCCACAGCGAAATGTGGTCGATCGGCTGGGGTGTTCGAATCCCGACTTGGGCGACCGCATTTGGCTTAGTTAAGTTTAGGGTGCATGTTGCATGAATGGATACTATGCACCGTACCCCCTTAAGTAATGCGAAAACGGTTTCGGGGGGGGGGGGTAGTATGAACGAATGAGAAAAAAAAGAAGGTCTACCCATTTTAATATTTTAACGAACTTATATGTAAGATCAAGGTAACTTAATAGGTATTATCCTCCCCGAAAGCTTAATAATTTTTATAATTTATTGGGTATTCCGTGAAATTTAAACAAGGCGCTGTATTATGTTGCCTGGGCGGATATTTTTGGACAATCCTACTAGAAGTAGGTGAAATACCGACGCTTATCTGAGTAAAACTTAATATTTATTTATATTCACGGTTAGTTCATGTTTATATGCACTTCTGACTTATCAAGCTGTTATCAGAATGTTGGGCACAGCTTCCTCCTGACGAGATACGACTCAATAAATATTAATAAAGCGAAATTCAAAATACGTAAATACAATATGCGTGTTAACATTTCGTTCTAGTTCGTCACATTAATATCGCGCCCTATACCCTGCTGTAGCAAGACTAGGTATACATGTTCAAAATATGTAAGTACTGCAAATATTTTCAAGTAAAAATATTTAATAAGATTACTACCGCAACATTGCGCAACATTAAATGTTGATGGTAGTTTCAGTAATATGATTAGTAAGCTTGATAATGTGTTAAAGAAGTGTAAAAGTGTAATTTATATTAATTAGAATTATTGTTTATGCTTAGAAAAATTACAACTGTCCTCTTCAGAATGTAATAAAAGTAGACCCATATCCTGAGTGTACAAAATAAACTGAAACAAATCCTCAGAAATTTACCAAATGGACTTGCTTTACAGCATATTTAATTTGTTTAATACTGCAATATTTTTTTTTATTAGTTTGGGATTCATGATTATGATTTTCAAATATATTACTAATCTGATAGTCATTGTGGTTAGTATATTTGTTCTTATTCTATTACATCTTCCTGACTATCTTCTCATTGATAGAGCACAAAATAAATATGGAAAATATCCTTAAATGATTGGATATATTTTTAGGTCGTAAGCCTCGAAAGAAATGATTGCACGTCAGATAAGTTTCTATCAATTTAGTCAATGTAAATAGCCCAGAAAAGCAATAAAGTAAACATATCTTATCGTCTAGCAATGTTTTCTATTGATTTACTACATTGTTATATTAGTTTTTAATAAATAAATCTAAAACACGTTAGTAAAATCACTTGAATTAAATATTTAGTGTATTTTGAGAACCAAAGGAAAGCAAAATTTGTATGGTTTGTTTAACTCTTGGACGGCGCAAATCGAGTCTCATTCTCTTTTTTAAATAATTGTACCGTTTTCGAAAATACCGCTTTAGGTGTTTACATGTTCCTCGAAACTGATATAAATAATAAATTTCGTAGAAAGACTGCTAGGTATACCTGAGATCATCAGCTCAGATCACTTGAGACCGGAAGGTTTACTTTCTGTGTGGGCAAAGAAAACGTATATACCATTTAGTGTGATAGTTGTTTTAAATTAATTTTTCATACACATTGACAGGTAAGTTGTGTGTAAAATGATGTCTGAATAATTAGAGTTTACATGGAAGCAAACAGTCTGCCAAAAAATTAATATTAGTATAACATTGTCCTATTTTTGCTGCGAAGGGCAATACTTACTTTTTCATATTACAGAAGTTAGTTGTTCACATTTCAAATACAATAATTTTAAACACCTTCATCTTACTTACTTAATCTTGTTGACTCTGTTCGAAGCATAGAGCGTCTACAAGTTTTCTGCATGCTTCTCTTTTTAGTTGTGACTATGTTTAACCTTTTTCTTCTAATAATTTATTTATACTTTTATTTCATGTTTCAACTGGTCTGCCATGTTTTCTTTTTCCGGCGGGGGTGTGGCCAAATGCTTGTGCTATGCCATTTTCGTCCTTCTTTAATGTATGGCTTATCAATAACCAGCATTATCAAGTAAGGCCGATCTGTAGCTTGTCTACCTTTACAAACATTTGCTCTAGAAATTTGAGCCTGCCTAAACAGGGCCGTGTGCTTAGATTATTAAAACCTTGGGCCGGACAAGGATTTGATTTTAATGTCGGTCTAAGCCGAAAGTAAATTGTAATACTGATATTTCTTTAATTATTGGTTCTTGTTTCGTTTTCTGCCATAATTCTTTACTTTGTTCGGCCAGTAAATTTTTAGTATTTTCCTTAAACAGCTGTTGACAAACACATGTATTTTTTCTGTGTATCTCTTCCATGTTTCTGCTCCGTATAATACTCCACTTCTGACGTTTGTGTTAGATATTGTTTTGTTTCTGTAGTCGATTCGTTGGGGGCCCATGTTTCCTGCAGGATATGAAATGCAATTAGTACTTTTCCTATTCTATTCTTTGTGCCCTATTCCGCTCTTCCTGTATTGGTTACTAGGTAACATAAACTTTCAGTGTTCTGTATTAACTCTCCTTCTATTGATATTCCCATTTCTCTTGTTGTATTTATTTTCATTATGCTGCTTTTTCTGTATTTATTTTCAGACCTCATTTTTGCCTTGTTTTTTGCATCTCCTGTCGTTTTTCGGATAGAAAGTAGATATCATCTGGGACTTCCAGTTTACTGAACGCATTCTACCTCATTCCTCTTTTATTTTCGGTTGCCTTTTTCATTATCCAATCCCTTAGCCTTAAGAATATTTTTGGAGGCAGTATACAGCCTTGTCGTACACCACTTTCAATTTTTATTCTTCATGTAGGTTTTCTATTATGTATAACTTGGCCAGTTTAGTTATCGTAGAATACTTTAATTATATTAATGTAGTTTGGCGAGATTCGTAATCTTTTAAGTATTTTCCACAATTTTTCTCTGTTGACTCGGTCAAAGGCTCTCTCCAACTCTATGAAATTTATAATTTGTTTAGCCATTCGGTTGTTTGCTATGTTATGTTTCTCACTGTACGGATGTGGTCCGCGCACCTACCCGGAAGTTTTTTCACTACTGGTGGTGGATCTCGTTGCATCTTCTTCTTCTTCTTCTCAGCTTCTCAGGGTCTGGACATAAGCCTCCTCCAATTATGGAGGGATGTTGACATTTACAAGGCTGCGCTTGCCATTGCGTGTTGGCCAGGGGAGGATGTAGGTATGGATTTGATGTGGGTTTTTTATAGGATCTAGGGATTTTGGACGTGTAGAATCCCTTGGTCATTTGGCATTGAGGGAAAAAGCACGGCACGCGTGGGCAGGGTCGCTTCTCTGAAGTAGGCCCATCTCCGCCGGGATCGCGGAGAGTGTCTACCCACTACCAAACTTGAAAGCAGTTAATATTTGTCATCTTTCTTCCACCCACTTATTGTATCGATATTGTCTTAACAGTTTCTTCTAAAACTGCATGAATATTGGTACCAAGCTTTTTTTACACTACCTAACTCATTTGTTCCGGACCCTGCCTGGTTTTGTCTTAATGGTTATTATCGATTTTTTCCTTTATGTTTTCTATAAATAATATTATTTTCCTCATTACTTTGCTTGCTACACAGAGAAGGGTTATCGTTCTCCAGTTTTCGCATATGGTTTGATATGCTTTCTTTGGTATTTTTATTTTCCTGCCTTATTTCCACTTCTGCGGCACCTGCTCTTCATTCTATACTTTCTTTATTAGCATATGTAGGAATCTCGGTTGACGTTTCTATGTCGGTCTTCAAAAGTTCTGAAGTAATATTGTCTGTGCCTCCTGTCTTTTCGTGTTTTATTGATTCATTGCACTTCTTATTTCTTCTTTCTTAAATTCTGTTACCTCTAGGTTCAGAATTATTTCATTTTCCTCTTTTTCTTTTTCGAGTTCTTGATCAATATCTTGATTTCCATATGGTTCAGTAAAATGTTCTATTTTTACTTCTTTTTTATTTTTAATATCTTATCGTTTTTGTTGCGCACATATGTAGTACTTATAACATTGTTACGTTTATCACAAAGACGTTTTGTAATTGTATAGTGTTTTACTATCATTTTTCTGGCTGCTTCTTTTGCCTTTTCCATCATTTCTTCCTGGTATTTTTGTTTGTCTTTCCTCACATTCCTTTTTACTTTTTTTTCTCTCGGTATGCTTGATCGAGTTCTCTCTTATATTGCTGATTCTTGGTTCCTAATATGTTCTATTTTATTTGTTTTCTTTTTTAAATTTTTCCGGTGAATTTCTGGACATCCACTCTTTATTTGTTCTTCTTTGAATTTCTATTGTTTCTTTTGTTATTTCTTTATATAATATTTTCATTTATTCTACATTTCTTCTATATTGTAGTTCAAGTTTCTCACCTCAACGTATTTTTCTAGCAGCCGCTTTTTATATCCTTCTATACATGTTAAATCTATTTTTCTTTTTGGTTCCTGTTTGTTTTCTTTATTTTCCTAGTTTTATCCTTATCTTGGTTCTAACTAGGTTGTGGTCTAAAGCTACATCAGCTCCCCTCATTGCTCTGATGTCTAATAAACAGTGTTGCCATTTTTTTCTAATGCGATGTGGTCAATCTGGTTTTTGGGTTTTATTATCAGAGGATGTCCAGATGTTAATTTTTTACGCGACGGAGTTGCTAGCCCTGCGCACAGTCGTCCTTCCTCATCTTGGACTTGGAACCAGGCAATGGCGGCGTTATACCTTCAACTTACCTCTTTAAATTATTGCAAAGAGCCGAAATAAAATTTATTATTTATTTAAAAGTTCTGTATTACGGCTTGAAAAGCATGGAAGCCACATTTGGTACAGTCTGTATGATTATTATTTTTATATAAACTTTCAGGCTAACTGACCTATTGAACAGAAACATTTGGTGGCTGTAGTTCAAGGATCCTTTTAGTTATTTAGCTTCCACAACCTCTCATTTCAATAATTAAGGTCAATTCTGCAAGTCTATTTTTTCTTATCAAATTGTTAAAATTGTAAATTTCGATATGTATTTGAAACAGAAAAGAATCTTACTTACGTTGTTTATATTTATTTCTTAATGTAGTTGTTTAATAAACTTGAAAACTTGAATTTTCATGCTTTCTAGAATTCAACTGCTCAAAGTCTAAGGCAAGGAATACGTACTTCAGTATGGAAATGGTGGAAGGAGATTCGTTTCAACTTGGATACTTCAATGTACAAACTATTGGATTTTCACTAGAAGAGGCTCAAGTTTGTCAAATTTCGTGTATGATTGGCGAGAACACTTATACGGTTAATGTGAAACCAACAACAATTATACCAGGCATTGTGAGTAACATAACTAGTCGAACAGTAGATTCCAACAACCTCTACCATAAAGGCATTAAGTTGGAAACGGAACCTGAAAAAGCAGCGTGGAACGGTTTGCTGGGATTTATAAAATGCAACAGTCCTGTTTTGTTAGTCGGCCATAACATTGTCCGTTTTTACGCTCCCTTTATGTTAAAATATTTTCGAAGATATGACCTGTTGGAAGAGTCGCTCAGTCACATAATTGGATTTGCAGATACCCTAATGTTGTTCAGAAAATTATATCCATACTTGACAAGTCATACCTTGGCAGATTTAGTAGACGAATATAAGATACCAAATTTTGAAGCTTTTAATGGTCCTTCTATCAATCAAGCTCTGAAGGAGTTGCTTGATAAATCAAAAATCCCGTATGACGCAATTGTGGAACATCTAAAGCCTTTTTCGAAATTTATTCAAGAGCGGGAAAATTTGGAAGAGATAAAAGAAAATAAAAGTTCTTTGGAGTTCCTGAAGGACTATGATATGTCCGATTACATGATTACGAAACTGGCAAAAGCAAAATTTAATTTAAAAACATTATTAAAATTTCATGTTGAAGGCACATTAACTGAGAATCTTCAATTCGTTTGCAAGAAGAAAACAATTATTAAAAAAATAGTGCTCTGTATCGAAAATCGCCGAAAAAACATTCGATAATCTGATACATGCAAGGAGACAATTTTATATTAACGGTTTACAATAGGTACCTATCATATTTTTTAGTACTTACGCAATTCTAAGACGTTGTGGTACTTGATATAACACATTGTACTCGTTCATTAAAACATTTTATTGTAGATGTATGTGTTAAAAATAAATACACTATGAAGCAAGTACGTGTATTGTGTTGCAGTTGAGGTTCGTCAAGGCCACTTTGTACTGGGAGTTCTTAATCTGCCGGAAAAAGTCACAATTAGAAATGCCCAGAGGCTCCACTAATCACATTTAATCCTGTACATCCTGCATTGCAGTTTTCATATGTTTAATTTTACCATGGCTTTCAGCTATTTACTCGTTGCTGAAATGGCAAGTTATTTTTTAATTAATTATAGAAATACAGGCGTAAACTCGTGTAAACAATGCAGTTACCCCGATACTTTCATAAACAAATAATTTACAGATAATTATAAACCAGTTAATTTGTATAAAGAGCAGCGGCAAATTGCTGCAATTGCTAACTAAATAGTGTAGCTAGCTACTCAAAAAATATGGGTTGTACCGTACCTTAGTTACAAGTTTTACTAAGTGGGTTGAATTCCGGTTAATAAGGGAGGCCTTGTATGTAAGCTGTTAAAATTAAGTTATATTGTAAATGGAAACTGTAAAATTGCCAAAGAACAGCTATTGTTCTTACAGATAAATATATCGCAGCTATAATATTATATATTACAATAAAAACTACAGAAAGAATTAAGTATATTTTATTCCACCTTTTTACAATGTAATTTCAACTATTTTGTTCAGACTTCAGGGCTACCGCTCAAGAGTGACCTATATCGCGGCCAAAGTTGTGACCATCAAGAGTAATTATGATAAACAGTAAACAACGCACTGAACGACCACACCAGGCAGTCGTTGTAACCAACGGAAAGTTTCCGCTGCGACCAAATATTAACTCAGGAACAGATGGTTTTTAGTGCACTGGCGATGAAAAAAGCGCGACCAGAGTCACAAACAGCTTAATTTCTGGACAGATTGCTTTCTTCATTGTTGTAATTTTACCTCTCAGTGAATGTTGTCCATTTAATAAAAGTTCGTCGAATGATTTGCAAGAGACATTCTTGTGTAATTAAAAAAAATAGTTGGTGATTTCTAAGTTCTTGATAAAATTTTGAAAACAAGCTATTCTGATCACGTCATAGAATGCACCCAATATCTCTTCTTTTTCATTTTTCTGTATTTTCTTCTTAAATACTGAATTGTTGCTATCTACTCCGCGTTCATTTTTCTTCTAACTAATCCAAAATTGAAACCGCTCTTGGCCACAACGACTGGACGCGCGACCACGGTCACCATTTCAAAAATGTTCGCTACCAGTGGTCGTGATTTTGCAAGCGTTATTGGTCGCTCCTGAACAGTAGCTCTAAATTGTTTCTACTTATATCTGTAGATGGAGCCTAAGCCAACATATATAATTACTGACTTACTAACTCGAAGATGGAACATAGCCTTCCTTTCGAGTTGCGGAGCCTTGTGTGTGTGTGTCCTATTCTTCTCATGTTCTGTTCTGTCTTGTCCTTCTTATGTTTTGTTCTGTCTTGTACTGCTCTCTTTGGCGCCACATATGACTTTGCAGTTTCCTTCCGCGCCAGTAACGACTCCTGCCCACTTCTTTCTATTTGTTGCTCTCTTCTTCCAGTTCTTTACACCAAGCCCCTGTAAGTCACTTTCTACACTATCAACCCATCTGCTTCGGATCTTACTAGTGTTATGTTCATTTAAATTGTGCCACTATGTCTGGATTAGAGTCATGCTTTAATTGCCGCTTCATAGGAATTAGAATTCTATGTTAATAGCCGTTCTTATGTCGATTACAGTTTTCGTTATATTTTTTTAAAATTGAGTTATGGAGGCCAATTCCGTAAAGCCTTGAAGTTTCCGTTTGCAGGCTGAAATTGCCGATATATGTTATGGTCTGCGCCTGACCCTGAACGCTTTCTGTGAATTTACGTGTCGAATTATTCTGGAACTATTTCATCACATTTCGTAATGTGGTCCGCCGCGTGCAGTTTCGTATTGCGCTGGAATTTATCCCTGGAAAGTCAATTCGTTGCGAATTTGCCGATCGCCTTTGGCGGATTAGTATCGAGCCCATTCGTTGTTCCTGTATCTGTGCCATTGCTGCGATAAATACCAGTTGCCGTCTTTTTTGTACTGTCATTTCCAGTCGTTTATTTATATGTGTTTTAAAATTCATTACATCTTTTATTATGTTGTATTTGTATTTGTGTGTGCATGAATTTTGCAAGCTTTCTAAACAGGAGGGAGGCACAATAAAGGTGAGTTCGATTCCCGTAAGCTGTCGGTTTCTCGGACTTCCACGAGAACCTGCAAGCAGCTGTGATTTGGAAGGTGGCGCCCGCTAATTTTGACCCACTCTGTACACAACCAGGAAGATTTCCTCCCGTAAGCGATTTCCGCTAACTGCCCCTACTCCTCTGAGCTAAGCTGCAGGCCTTTTTCCACCTATCCGGTTGCGGGTCGACGAAAAAGCTCTTTTGCCCGTAACACTAGTACTACTTGGGCTTTTAAATATTGCTTTGAGCTAGTGGTTCATTGTTACTCTCCACCCTTCAGTCTCTTGTATCGGACGATGTATTCTTTATAAGATCTTCCGCTCCCATGTCTCCAACACTTTTTCCTCTTTTCTTATGAGACTCCAGGCTTCTGCTGCGTATAACAGCACTGGCCTGGTCATCGATTTATACACTTCTACCGTTGAGTTTGACGAGAGAATTTCTGATTTTAGAACGTATTGTAACCCACAAAACGTGCAGTCACATCTACCAAGATTTAATCACAGTCATCGACCCCAATACTTAAGACAACTCACTTTACCGAAACACTGCTCGTTAATGTTTATATCTGCCACACCCTCGTACTTCACCGTGTTTCTTGTGGTTATCAAATATTAAGTTTTTGTCGTATTTACTATTAGTCATTGTACTGCCGCTGCTTCTTCTAGGTTCTTTCTAGTTCTACTGATAAGATCTACATCATCAGCATATGCTAATATCTGGCACTATTTGTTAACGATTTTGCCTCGGGGGTTAATTGGTGCACCTCGTACTACCCTTTCTAGCACAATGTTGAACAATGTTGTTGAAAGGGCGTCTTCTTGTCTCAATCTGGTCTGGATCCCGAATTCCTCTGAGAGTTGGCCATGAATTCTTGCCGCACCTTAGGTATACGATATACACATTTTCATTAATATAATTAACTTCGGTGCTGTTTTAAGTTCTTGTACTTGTAATTTACCTCTAATTATTGAGGCATACACTTCGTTGAAATTGATGAACATATGATGTAAGTCTGTACTATACCTACTGGTAACAGTTCTCTAAAATTTGCCTTATTGGGAGGATCTGATTCCTTTAGAAGTTCTTCTTCCTCCTAAATTTTTTTATAGTATCCTACATTTCCCGTATGATTACTGAACCTCTGTATTTTATCATTCCTGTAGTTAAATCGTCTTGTCCTGGTGCCTTGTAGTTCTTTATTTTCATTATAACTTGTTCTAGTTCTTCGTATGTAGGTGCATTTATTTCTTTTTCCTTCTCGTTGCCTTTTCTTGCTCCGATGTCCCTTCCTCTGCATTGCACTTACTGTTGTCATGTGTACCTACCAACTCTTGTCTCTCTATCTTTGAATAACCTCTTCCCTGCTTTTGTTAGATTTCCGTCCTCCTGCATAACGTTGTTCTGCACTGGAGTCCTCTCTCTTGATGGTTTGATTCTTTAGAAAATTGTTGTATATCTTATTTTGATTGCATTCTCCCATCATTTCCAGCTTTTGCTGGTCGTGCAGTCTCTCTCCTTGCCTTGCTATTGTTCCTAAATTGGTTCACGATTTCATTTGTATTGTCCCTTATTTTTATCGTATTGTTTCTGCTTCTTTCTTTCAATATTTTTCCTGTTCGTTTTTCCCGCTTTTTCTTATTGCAGGTGTTATTACCATTCTAATTTCATTGTACTTTTTTCCACTTCTTCTGTTTTACTTCCGTTTTCTTCCCGTGTCCTTATAGCTTTTGGTAGCCAATACGTCTGATGCGTGCCGGGTGTCTATCAGTATATGGTCTACTTGGTTTTCAGGGTTTTTATCTCTAGGGACATCCATGTTTCTTTGTGACTATTACTATGATGGAACCTTGAGCTGTAGGATATTATCCTTCTTCCTGTTGCAACGTCTATTAGCCTTCTTCCATTGTCGTTACTCCGTGTAATCCTGTTATACTTTCGAACACCTATTCTCTTCCTGCTTTCGCATTTAGGTCCCCTGACACAATTATAATATTTTACTAATAATAACTCCCTTTTTTGTTAATATGCCTTTTTTAAGGTTGCGTAAAAGCTTTCCTTTTCCTTACTTTCTATGTCCTCTGTTGGGGCGTGAACATTAACTAGGGTTAACTAGGGTGACTTTAGAAAACCGAACGTATAACTATTCTCAATATCGCTAATTTCTCATTGACTGAGGTGAACTCCATTATTTTGTTTATGTATTTTTCACTAACCACGAAACCTTTTCCAAATCTTCCCTTCACCGCTCCACTATAACAAATTGTGCATCTTTTGCATAAATAATTACTTACCATAATGTTAGTATCCTCAACCTGTTTCAGTTCATATGTCAATTTGATATTGAGCGAGTACACCTATATTTTTTTAATACACGTTTGTATATTCTAATTATGTGGTTGTCTAAAATCAATCGAATCAGCGAATAATTGATTAGACAACCAAACATACACTTGCAGAAAAAGAATGCAAAATATAGTAAACTATCACAACATATTTCCCTGGCAGCATATATTTAAAGCGCCTAAAACTAACACTGGTGCTAATTACTAATATTAAATAATTACATTAACACTTTAATAGGCAGAAGATATGTTTAAATAGTTTTGAGCTGTTGTTAAATAAATTCAAGTAAATTAAAACCATCCGTTTCATTGCCCAACTGCATTTTGGTTCTTCAAAAACATAAGTCTTAGGTTCAGTATGCTGTAGAGCATGTTTGCAGCGTCTAAATATTTGTTTAAATAAACGCCTCGAATTTGTAACTGTTGTAGCTATTTACTTAAAAGCGTTTCTATAGCAAGGACAATCTGACTAACTCCGAAAGTATTTATTTAGATATCAAATATCACTAATCCAATCTAAGTACAATTCAAGAGGATTATAGGGAATTCCCCTAAGTTCGCGAATATCAGCGGATGTTTTCGGCGACCGCTGATAAGTTCTGAGTGTCTTGTTAAACGTGTACTTGCGAGATAAGATAGCAACTTAGCATGAGTATTTGAATTTAAACTATCAGATAAAATGACAGGTAAACTAAACTTTAGTTTTAATGAGGACCTCTTTTGGGAGGGGACCTTGCAACCTAATTTCGAACTTTATCCCTAACTAAGCTCTCAAACCCAACAAGTAAACCCCTACCTAAAATTCCCACGTCAGCATGAAATAGCAGCAGGATTCCCAGCCAATTAGATGAAGCTATAAACAAAGACATTGTTGAAAGCTACTCTAACATATTCCAAAAAGTACCAGAAATAAACTAGAATAAAATTATGACTATCTAGGAAGCAATTTATTAACATGAGCAAAAGTTATAATTTTGTAGGGGTTTGCTTCGAGAGCAAATTATCGACTGTCAAATTTTAATTAATTCCTTTTCTTGGTTACACCAATCACAAAATTGATTGAATAATAGTGAATTTGTGACGTAGTATACTACAACCTGCCAGAACCCCGATGGCTCTCAGGTACTCACCGAGAGGTTAGCGATTGCCACCACGCTCAGCTGGGACACTACATGGTAGGTACGTAACTGGACCCTCGCCACCCCACCTCTAATGCCCTTAGCACATGAGGTAATGGGATTTCGTGGAAACATATACCACCTTTCGACTTAAGGGTTATTGGTTTCATAATTAAGTTTAGAAACCCATTTTTTAAAGGTGTCGCATAGCGTTCACCGCCACTTATTGGTTACTCGAGTAGTCCGATCTCTCGACAAGATTGCCGACCTCTGTCTTAGATGATCATGTCTGACCTTGGTGACTGTGAGGGTCAAGGTTGATCGAATGTCAACAAAAGATGTAAATGGTTTGAAAAGACCTCTGCAAACAACTAGTTTGGAGTTTAGCACGCGCAAAAAAATCGATAACATGGACGTACTACTAGATACTCCCTTATAATATACGGGACGTCTGGCAACCCTAAATATTAGATTATGAAGAGCTGCGAAGATGACAAATTAACAAAAACATGGAACAAAAATTATTATCAACGGTAATCGATTTCCGTAGAAGATCCGCAAGGAAATCTATAAATAAATAAATAAAAATAAATAAAAAAAAGAATGTAAGTAGAAATGTAATTATTTTTCAGATACGACTCCTGTAACTAAATCGTGTCCATTGGTGTTAATTAACTAATTACAGAAATACGACATTTTTAAGAGGACACATTCTGTTTTATTTTATCATAAATCAGGTAGTTTCACCTTAAAACGCCATTTATATAAGATAATTTCAGTAGATTCCGGTTAAATGGGCCATCGGTTCAACGAGACAGCTGCTTATTTGGGATAATGTTAAAGAACAGAAACCAAATAGAGGAAAAAAACAGCATTTTGCATAGCTTATTTGGGACACCATTTCATTTAACCGGAACAGTAAATTTAAGATCAAAATGTGGGATACAATAGCAAAACCTTAAAATCACAAGAAAAAATAATACAAACAGTTTAATATGTATTCTTTATGAAATGAAGTGCATAACAGCACTGAAAACGTGTTTTTTATCAGACATCACATATCATTGCTGTTGATGCGGCGCCGGGATTCATATGCTTACTGCCGGAGATTCACCTGTAGACGTTGCTAAGGGTGGTGGAACCGGTGGAGTTAACGTACATTCAGTAATAGCTACACCAAGCTACGTTTCCGGGCTTATGCGCCGTATGGTACTATGGTAGACTCGCTTTTTCAGATTTTTAGAGTTTATAACCCTCACCAATATGTCAAAAAATGACTTGACACTTTCAAGTAAAATTGCTTTGCTGGAAAAAATTAAACGGCAGCCACTTAACACAAGTCAGTAGTCAGCTCGCTTCGTATTATTTTTACGTAATCTCTATTTTTGTTCAAGAATTTACGGAAGTGTAAGAAAAACACTCATTCTTTAATTTTGTGTTGAAGTTTGCATATTTGGGACAGCCGCTTAATTGGGCCAAAGTGTTCTAGTCCCAATGTGTCCCGACTGAATACTCTTCATAAAAATTGCTATTTTTTTAAATTTAGTTGGATCAGGAATATTTTATTTCGTGGCAGGTACTTCCTGGACCCGTCTTTCTAAAATGTTCCAAATTTTAAAAAAATTTTTAGTTTGTTAGAATTCCTTAATTTTAAATTATTTCTATATTTATTTTTTCGATGTTATCGTGAACGTTATCAAAAGTTTTAGCTATTGATTTCTATAAAACGAAAAACAACAGTAATAAACCAAATACATAAAATCCCCGTTCTTTATAATCTGTGGTTGTTTACGATAGAATGATACTTCAAAATAGCAAATAACCATTATTTGATACCTTTTATTTTCTAGGCGAATAAGGCTTTTACTGATAAAAATTAAAAAGTCGATTGTATTGAAGATTTGTAGCAGTAACACGCTCCTAAAATGATGTACAGCATTTCTGAGATAAGCAACTACACACCGACCAACTTCTTTGCTTTTTGTATAATAGTATTATAAACCACCAAATTAAAATTGTGCGGTTAGAATACTTTTTCTATGAAAATTTTGCTTCACAACAACCGAGCTTTTTACTCAGGGCGTTGTTTTTGCGCCTTTGTTTTTCTTAAAGCTTTTAAACTCGTCCTTTTACGTTTATCAGTTTATCTCACATAACTGGATTGGTCAAATCATAATGCGAATCTCAATATTGATAATCTGAAATATACGAGCATTTGTTGATATGTTTTCGAAAGAAGCGGTTGCTGCGGACACGAAAAAGTTAAATAGTAAACAGATTTTTTTAGTTTTTACACAAGTGTGCGGTTCCAGCATAAGTAATCAGCGAAGTAAGTAATTTAAATTTTCATTCCATAAAGTTATAATGTTGGTCTAATAGGCTAACTATTTTTTATGTGAGTAGGCAGAATCGATCAATCTTGGGAATATTTATTTATTTCATAGAACCAGATAGTATTTCCAGTTCAATCAAAACCTACTGGGCAAGACGGACAGGGGAGCGTAAAAATGGCACGGGCTTAAACGGAATTGTGATACAAAAACGACAACATTCCCTAGCGTAGCTCAAAGAGGAAGGGGGGTGGTTAATTTAGTAAAATATACCGCGCTTTATATGATCAAATTTGGGATAAAGTCGTAGTAAGTGAGGGCCCCAACGAGAATATCACTAGATCCGGCACTGCTTAAGCTCCAGGTGACTTTGTACGGCCTATCCGAAAGTTGTGCGTGATAGAACTTACATTTAACGTAAATGTTTTCAATAAAAATTTAATTTACTAGCCCCGTAAACCAAGGCGCAACAATCACTGTACTTACAATAATCTTCACCCTACTTTTCTTTAATTAAATTAAAGAAACCGACAAAATACACGCAAAATGGTTATATGATTATAATTTGCTAACGAACAAAGATAAGCATTATTAAAAAAAAAACACACAGTTTGAAACGAACAATCTTAGGATTAAACAAGGTCATACATAGGTGAACCCAAAACAATTAAATCTAAGTTAATAATACCTGAAAAAGAAGATACTGCAGAAGGCCTTGTACACGCAGTATTATATCGCTAAAATAAAATCTTGGAATAAAATATACGAAATATAAACTGATTTCACAAGATTTTTCATAATGAACGGCGTCGTCTCGGGGGGGGGGGGCAAAGGTTTTGAAAATGTACCTTTCTCGATGACAAATGGGCCCTTCAGGGGGTGTAAAGCTAGAGTTAGTCCTTGGGTGTAGTGGTGGAGTTTTACAGTTGCTTCTCTCGAAGCCGCTTGCTTTCGGCAGATTTTTCAATATTGTATCATACGACGAAATTTCCCACATCGGTACTTTAAGCTATATTTTCGGAGTTTTTGGGAATCCGAATATTCCCCTTTTTCGCATGTACCGTAAATGGTACTGCACGAAGCGAAAATAATTATCTATTATCAAATTACACTTATTCGAACTCCCGGGGGTAATTTTAAATCTGCGTAACACTCAAGTTGAGAGCTGGAGCCTGACTTCCGTCTTTTCCCCGCACTTAACAGTGTGAAGACTTGGATGCGTTGGCAGAAATCTAAATAACGTCGCGCATACAGGGTGCGTTGTATAAAACCGGCCGAACGTCACAAACAGTTGGAATGTTGCTTTGAGGGTACTATCATAGGCTTAGCAATGTTTTTCAATAGGTATATTTCAATTCAATATTTGTTGAAATATAAAAGTGAAAAGTAAAAAAAGGTTGAATAGTGTTATCAAGCAAAACAAAAAAGTCTTAACCAACATATGTCCGCAAATCAATTGTTTCAAAGATAGGGGCGAGCCCTCGCCCTCTTTTTTTGTCGTTATAGGTTATAGGTGTTCTCCGGCACCTATCGAAAAATCTGAAGGAACCCCATCGTGCATGAACCACAGCTGGCACTATCATCTAGGCCAGGCGTCGGCAACCTTTTTTGGCTGCGGGTTAAAATCAACCAAAATGTTACTATTAAGAAGACGTTTCGGGTCAGTGGTATTACATTATAAAACAGTGTTTTAGTGAATAATAACATAAATGTTATTGAGAAAATAGTTACAATATACTTTTAAACTTTAAACATAAAAAATAAAACTATAATTTTTCTAATTATTATAAAAACAAGTATAATTGTCAAATTTTAGTTGATTAATTTATGAACTTTATTTATAAACGTTTTCTTCGTTAACGATGGCTCCCCTGATGCTGAATTTATAACGTCAACTTAGTCACCTTAAGGCGAATACAAGCATCTGAATTTTCGGTAGTTAAGCTGCTCCTGTTCTTACTTAAAATAAATTTCAAGTGTGAAAATATTTGCTCAGATGATGATGATGATGATGATGACATTTATAAGTAGAACCGAACGCGGACAAAATTGCAAAACCAATTTTTTTTTAAGATGAAAACGTCGTAGGAGCTGGTACCCAACACGTTGATATCATGAGAAGATGATTGTCTTCCGTTTTTTCTATATCTTTCCGCTATGTCTTGAATTTATCTGTCCACAACGTTGAACTTATCAATCATTTCTAAACTGAAATTATCAATTTTAAGATATTCAAAATACTGCAAATCTAGAATATCTTTTTCTATTTCGTCGGGCCTTATTATAAATGTAAACATTTCGCCGTGCTTCTTAAAACTTTTAAATCTACTTTGAAATTCATTTCTATTGTTCAAAATCAAACTATCGAACATATTTAGATTGCTTTCATCGACATTTTCTTTCTCATGTTGTTTTTTTGACAAGGGAAAGAACAGAAATATTTTAGTTTTTTTATCAGTTTCAAATAATATTAATTTAGAAGGAAAATAAACTCTTCCATTCCTCGTACATTTTCAAAATTGTATAGTTATTTCGTTGGAGTCAAATATTAAAATCATTATAATGGTTCATTATGTCTGTTCAGAACCAAAGTCTTAAAAACCATTGTTTATCATTGAGTTCGAGATCATTTCCACTGATTCCATAAAGAAATATTTGTATATCATAAAAGCGCTCTACAAATCTATTAAGCACTTTGCTTCGACTTAACCATTGTATTGCAGAATGTAACAGCAAATCTGCATATTTCGATTCAATTTCCTCCAAAAAAGCTTTGAAGCGCCTGTGTGTTAACGCTGATCATGCTACTATTATGTTTACAATCTTACCATTACATCCTTAAGTTGTTGCGTAGATACCTTTGCAAATAAATTTTCTTCATGTATGAATGTAAAGTCCCGGGTTGCGCACATTCGTCGCCCGTTCACCATTGCCCAACAATGGGATATTGCGGGGGATTAAAAAAAATAAAGATGTTTATGTTTTAGAATTAAGTTTGAATTATACTTTATTTGCGGAACTAAAAGGGTTACTTGAAATTGTCAAATGGGTCACTTGAAATTATCAAATGGGTCACTTGGTGACCCGCGCGTCACAGGTTGCCGATATCTGATCTAGGGGCACGCCAAGTCAAGAAAGAGTTCACCAGTCAAACGATTTAGTAAAAATGTTGCCTCTATCAGACGGTCTTCCAAAACATCTAGCCAAACATTCAACGAGTATCGATGCTGCTGTCTTTATTCGACAGCGTGAGCATTTTCGTTCGAACTTCGATAGGTCAAAGTTGAGGGGAAATTAGTTTGAGTTATCGAAAATTTTTGATATCAAAAATAGCTCAAAAATTATATAAATATTTAATCTGTATTATATAAATATGCGCTGTTCGATGCCTACAATAAATGCTATGCTATACTATTTAAGTTGTAAAGTGTAAATGGTCATTGACCGGAAGAATGTCATAAATCACCATAACGTTGGGATGAAAACCCGCAATTATTTCTGAGAAATTTAACTACGAGTTACAGAAATATTTGCTAATAACAAACCTAGTCTCGGGAATTAAAAAAGAAGTTTTGAGCTACCAAAACATTTGACTTATTGAAATTCGAGTTATCGATATAAAAATATGAACATTGGAATAGACATTTTGTCGGGAAACAACTTCCAATTCGAGTAATAAAAAATGTGAATTATAGAGATTCAAGTTAGCAAGGTTCGACTTTATTTTTAATACAGATTAACGGTACCGTTATTTTTAAAAGTAGCTGCATGGGTAAACAAAATATTGACAGCTGTTTGAATTTTTTTAACTATTCTCAGCATGAATCTAAATATTGTCATTCTTGATGCATTACCTGAAACAGTAAAGGCTTGTACCCGCTGGATATGGTACGGGATACAATTGTGTACAACAAACAAATGGTATTACCTTCTATTTTGTTTTTCGTGGCAAAAGAAATGCTTACTGTTGCAGTTCATTCATTAAAATATAGCTTCACCTCTAACTTGGTAGCACACATATATTAATTGTGGCTTTTTTGTTTGGTTTGATGAGTGCTATACATGGGTAAATTATCATATTTCTTTTAAACACCCTGCTGACACAAAACCAGGTGCTATGGATAACAATATCCGAATCTACTGTCTGCCGAAGCTGCTTTCAGATTACACTTTATTTGGTCAAACGTAGTGCTTATCTATCATATCCAGAAAGCCGTAGCTCTGTCAATATGAGTAAATTAACACTGTATTAATAATGTGTGCATTAGAGAAGTCAATTACCCTTATCAAATATGTCTAAATAAACCAATATGTTTTGTAATCTGTTGTATATACTTTGTTCTGTAATTACTTAATCTTATCAAAAATGTAGATGGTAAATGTCTGGTAGGTGTTAGAGCAGGAAATATTTAAGATCGGTGTTTGCACATTAAAAATGTCCAATTGTTTAATGTATTAATCGTGAATAAATTCAATAAACCTGTAACTGGCCCAGTTAGCTTGTTGGTTAATTTTGGTTATAACTGTTATAAATAAGAGCTGTCGTGGAGGGCTTTGTTATAAGTTTATTCCCGCCGAATGAGAGGTGTAGTTAGTGGGGGTGCTTGAGTGGTTGAAGAGCTTGCCACACGTTAATTTACCATCCAATATAAGACGTTATGGTCCAGGCATCATGACTGAAGGAACGGTCAGACAGTGGTGTAGCAATTTCTAAGATGGCCGAATAAACGTGCATGATGAAGAACGACGCAGAAGACCTTTTGCCATCAACAACGATTTTGCGGAAAAACGAACATGGAAATTTGCGAAGAGAATATTTTGAGCGTACAGCAGTCAGCAAAAGTAATTCAAATTAAAGAACAAGTAATGAAGATGTATGGAAGCGAGACGGAAAATTGAAAATGTTTATATATTTAATTAATTTCAGTAATCTTCGGATTAAAAACATCTGTTTTTCATGATATTTTTTTACTAAAAGTAAAACAGAGTCCAATATTTACAATAAAAGAAACTTTCTGAGATTAGAAAACTTAAACCGAATATCTTATCAGGAAAATTCCAAGTCTTATCGTTTATCTTCGATGAAATTGCTTTGAAAAAAACATCAAAAGTGGCGATTCATACACTACAATAAGCAATACAGTCAGAAAAGTGACGAAATATTCTACGTGTCGCATTGAACGCAATTTCACTTTTCTAAACTCAATTGAATTGTTAAGTTATTATAATAGCGATACTGCAGATTATGTGGCTAATCATACAAATTGAACTATTTTTTACTTAGCTTATAAAATACAATGCGAATTTATTAGTCTTACGGAATCACATTCTACTTAAAATTCTTTCTAGGATTCAAGAAGCAAAATGGTTTTCTTTATTTTTCACGTGTCAGGAACAAATATGTCAAATTATGAAATACGTATATATTTTTTCCCATTTATACACACTACCGCCCCCCTCCCGGAACCGCTTTCGTATTACTTCAGGGAGGTGCGAGCGTCCTTACATACTAACCATTCTTGCAACATGCACCCTAAAGTTAACCAAGTGAAATACCATCGTCTCAGACGGGATTCGAAACCTCGACCCATCGGCTGCATTTCACTGTGACCTCGAGTTGCAGCGCGTATCGGCGCTGCTCCACCGAGGTCCCACCTGTATATTACGAACCAATTCATAACCACTGAAGAAAACACGATTTTGTAAAAACAAAACTGGTAGGTACTTAGCAGACAAAATGGTGTGTAAACTAGAAATAAATGGCAGCGACGTTCAAAATGTTCGAGCTCAAGGATATAATAATTGGGCGAATACAGCAGGCATATATAAAAGCGTACAAATTATTATTCATCTCATATGGTTTGGTATTTAATATGCCGCTTCTGTAAAATCAAGCATAACCTTTTTGGACTTGTACAGAGGATCTTTATGTTTCTTTGTAAAATTGATGTGTTCGTTTTAAGAACAACATAAGGTCAGGCAGATAACGCGATGGGCATCAAGAGCAGTCGTGGAATTTCATCAACAGAAGTGTATCGGTTATTAGAAGATATGACATCAAATGATAAACCATTGCAATGTGCCGAAAAAACAGTACCTGGAAGGAAATCAATTTATAATTTTTGTGTATGTAATCTGCGTGGAATTTAATACTGCAAGCGATAAGAAAAAGTAAAAAAAGGCTCTCTAACCAACATCTGTAGCAATACAAAGGGCTGCACGTTTATTAGACGGTTATCTCTTTCTTTACAGCAGATGAGAGAAAATATTTTTGATTAATGTGAACATTTAACTAGAGAAAAACATTTGAACAGAACTGGAAGAGAAACAGAAAAGAAAAAAAGGAGAAAGTATCTAACGAAGAATCCACCAAAAACGAAACAATCTTCCAGAAAGAAAATGTGCACGGGAGAAATGAAAGACATAATAGATATTTTAATTGTACAGTTAAAATGGAGATTAAACACAGGCAAAATGTTAAACGAAATACGAGGATTCAAATTTAAACAAGAACGTTTAAACTAAAACCCCGATTGAAGACAATTCCAAAAATTAAATTACTTCAAGGTTGGCTGTGGCCCTTGTTAACATATCTATGACAATCGTTTCCCTATAATATAATTTCGACTGTTACAGTTACGAGGTCGAAAAATTCTGTACTTTGCAGCGTGGAACAGCGCACTACAATCAAACTTTTTATGAATGGAAGCGTAAATTCGACTTCCATTCTTACAAGTTGCGAGCACAATAGGGCAATTCTTGCATTTTCTTAAAGTCGAGTGTTGTCGAAATCTTTTAGAGACCGGAAGCTACAACTTAAACGTAAAAGGCAAGAAATTGTTAATGTCCTTATTCAGCAAGACAGATGGATAGTAGTTCACCAAATTTTTTAAAGTCTATAAATTAGTGTAGGAAGTGTAGAAGATCTCATAAAAACAAGTTCAAGTAGGGTGAGTGTCAGTTGGATGTTGATCGAAGAACACAAGTTGAATCGTTAGTAAATCGCTTCTTCTTTGTTGTAGCAATATGAGAGAGAAGGAGAAGGATTTTTGCACTCAATTATGACAACTGATAAAACCTGGGTGCTTTATTTTACTCCTGAGTCAAAACCTACAAGAATGCAGTGGTGTCCTCTCCAAAGTCAAATCAAGCAAAAACTGTTGTTAACATAATCTTTGTGAGATTCTCAGTGGATGCTCTCTGTTGATTTTCATACATAACGTTACAATTAATGCAGACTATTATTGGACACCTTTGTGCAATAAAATTATGCAGGCAATCAGGAATAGCCGAAAGAGGAGACAAGGTTCTGTTTGCTTTCTGCAAGACAATGCTCGCTCTCATACCGCTGCGAGACCAACGGATACCATAAACAAGCTTCAGTGACACCTTCTGTCTCATGCAGCATACATTTCAGATCTTGCTCCCCACTTTTTTGTTTGGCCCACTAAAAGAATTTTTAGATTTGAAAAGATTTCAATCAAATAACAACGTAGAATGCAAGAGTGGATACGCATGCAACCCAAAGACTTGTTCCAGGAAGGTATTAGAAAGCTTCCATATCGGTGGCGCAAGTGCATCGCTAGGCCCCCTGTTATGTGTTTTTAAAATTTGCCGCTACACTTGAATTCATTCCGTAATTTGTTTGCAGCTTCGTCAGAATCAATATCGTTATTTTAATTGCAGTCGCTTATTTTGGGTTACCGTTTCGCTGTTTTGTTTTGTCTTTTGAAGTTCGAAATATGTTAATAGTTTCTTTGTGTCAAATTGCAGACTTGTTTTTCTGGGTTTGACCTCTGACTGTTCCTAGAATTCTCGTGTCCGTTATTCCAGAACTTTCTAGAACTTCTTGCGTAACATTTTGGAATGTGGTGCAACCTTTTGAGGGGGGGTGCTGATTCCCGTTACGTTTTGAATTCAGTCGGCCTTAGATCTCCGCCAGACTCCGGTCTTCGAAAATACGATCAATCGAGGGCCGTTACAGACGGTTGTAACGTTGCATAATCGTTTTCCTTTTTCTTCGCGGCGCTTTTGCTATTCTGTTTTACCGTACTGTTTTTTTGCTGTAGAGCAAAAGTAAATCGACTTAACCGTCGGATATATACATAAGCGATAGCAAAATGTACGCCTTGGTTTTGGACAATTAAAGATTATAATTGCTCCTGTCGAATTTAGTTCGGATACTTGTGATGTAAAAAGGAAATAAAGAAATATCGTGCAAGTGTTTTGCTGGAATTTGGTTCGTTCCCGTCGTCCGAAAAAGTCTCTCTTCTGTCTCCACGCTAACTGACCTAGTTGAAAGCAACTCGGTCCTCTACAGGGGCGTAGCAACTACATCTTGTCTCAACGCTGTCCCGCAGGACGCTGTCCTCCGATCCTTTATGGTTTTTCGACCCTACAACGAAATCGCCGTTATATGTGCCTCTCCTCCGAACGTCAAGGTAAAGAATTAGTTTTTTTATTGTGCAGTGTAAAATAAACCTTTGTTTTTGCTCGTGTCAACTTGCAGAATTTCGCGATTTTGAACTCTTTTTTTAGACAACCCAAAAGCGATCGTCAATCGCTATTCATTTATTGTTTGTAAAAGATATTAAGATAGTATTTTTTCCTGTAAACTACGCCATTGACCACACAGATATATCGCAGTATAAATATTGTGAGTCAACGGAGTCGTTACCTGAACGTTCAAGGATTTTCATTGTAATTGTAATTTCAAACTATTTGCGTTATAATTTGTCATTTCGTTGTATTTTGCCATATGTTTCATTATATGTGTTTTAAAGTTTACTGTCTCTTATTGTGTTTATTGTACTTGTTGGTGTAAGAATTTTGCAAGCTTTAAATATATATAGGAGGAGGCACAAAATAAAGGTAGGTTCCATCCCCGTGAGCTGTTGGCTTCTCGGCCTTCCACGAGGACCTACACAATCAGCTGGATTTGGAAGGTGGCGCCCACTTATTTTGACTCGCCCTGTACACAACTAAAGATTTTCTCCCATAAGCGATTTTCACGAACTCCCCCTACTCCTCTGAGCTAAGCACCCCTTTTCCATCAAGATAGTTACGACTCGTCGAAAAAGCGCGATTGGCCTGTAACAAATTGGCGCCGTAACGTGGTTTTTTTGCGACTGTAACACCCCTGCATAGGTAGGGGGATTATATTAAAAAAAATACAGTTTCCATCGATATAATATTGTAATACCCTTTTTTTATGAATAAATGTTGGTTAAAATTTAAACACTCCTAATATCCGAGATTCTAACCGGTAAAAAATGAATATCAATGAATTTAAAATACTTAATAAACGCAGGTCGTGATTTAGCCCTTATATATCCAAGTAATATACACGTTGCAGAAATTTCATCAGAAGTATTTGTAGTTTTCTGCTCTTTATACAATCTGAAAATTTTGTGCAATTCTGTCAAATTGTTTTTGAGAAATAGCATTTTGAAGTTTCCGATGCGTATAAAATGCCAAATGTACCACTTTTAAAACGAACTATTACTCGACATCCCTTCTCATTTACAATTTTGGGGTTGGTAGTAGTAGTTGTTTGGGGGGATGAAGTAGGATAGATTATGTAAATGGTAAAAGATATCCCCCTTCATACAACTGTAGACCTATCTTGCCGATTTTTTTTTAATTTAAATATTTACAAATTTATTTACGGTGGACTATTTTAGTTGGGGCACCCTGTATGTAATTTTCCAGTGTAATTATTTGCGCGCATTTATCTTTCTGCCTCGGTTAAAGAACTACTGTAGGGGCCAGTAGGGCTGCCCTACTGTCTCTAGCTATTCTAATGGTTTAATTTGGATACCACGCTTCAGAGTCGTGTTTGCACCCAGCATTATGGCCATCACTTCAGCTTGAACATCGGTCGTGCGTTTGCCTGGTGCGATGCTTTCGCGTAGGTCCAAGTCCAAGAAGATACTTGCTCCTGTGTCTTCTGCTGGATATCCATCAGTGAAGATGGTTATGTCACGTTCGGCTGCAGCTTCGGTGTTTGTGGGGTCACTGAAGTGCTTCTTGAAGATATATTGGGGTGGGAGCAAGGCTAACACTGCCCCAAGTGCCAGTGCCTTTTTCATTAAATAAATTCTTTATCTGCAACCTTAGGGCCGTCGTCGGTGCCGCTGCATGTTATCAGCTGCCAAAACGTTTAAACATATAACACACATTCTTCATCATTTACTTCAGTTTTTGTGAAAACGAAATCTAAATATTCCTCTTCAAACTTTCTTGATTTTGCTTTCGGAGTGATACTCTGTCAATCTGAATTTGTTGAAGTCGACACTCCTCTGTCGTCAGATGCCCACTTGCGTCCAAGTAAATATTGGTCTATTTTTATACATTCGAAAAATTTGTTTGTATAACGTGTACCACAGTCATTGCGATTGGGAGTAAAATAACGTCGACCATGGACTTCTAACTGTTGGGCATTGTTGCAATGCTACTGCCGTCTTGCCACTTCAAGTTTTATTTATACTCGCAGAAACATTTCCGTTACATTCGAGATGTGATGAAATTGTGAAGGTACCCGAGAGGCCCATCGCTCTGTGAAAAATAATAATAGGCCGCTTCGTAGCGCGTCTGTAAAACGTAGAAGACAAGGTCAAGTGAATAGAGTGGGATTGCGCGTCGAATATGCAATAATCAACTGACTTTGAGTAGATTTTGCGGTCGGTGCACTCAGAAAATACACACATGCACATTTGGCAACACGATACAGAAAGAGAGGAGCGGTTGCATTCTTGTAATACGGCACCCATCATAAAAAATTTCCTCCCTGTATACAATTTGCGAAACATTTGATGACGTATTTAAATTTGTATGAATATTGGGAAATTTTAAGTTCATTCCTAGTTTTTCTCTGTTCTGTATCTTATCCATCCTTGTCTATCTAGGAATGTGAGGTTATGTGCCTACCTTGATTCGTTTTTTGGTTATCTTATGCCAATCCAACCCTGAAATCACTAATGACATAGTTCCGTACCTCCAATGGGCTAAATTTCATATTAGAGTAGTTTTTCTAATAGACATTTTTCTGGCGAAAAATAAAGATAATACTATCACTGTTACTATTGTATTTTGTAATGATCAGAAAATAGCAAACGAATCCATTTTGTATGTTTTAAAGCTAATTAAATGTTTAGTTATAGAAAATATAGGGCTGTAGATTTCTTATGGGCAAGCTTCGTATAGTCTTGCCGCTTCCTGGAACGAACTGCATGAGTTAACTCATTAAAAGGAAGTATCCCAGACGATTTCAAACGTTGCACGCGTTAGTTAACGCCATTGGGCTCAGATATTAAGCATCAGCAGTCTTGTTGCTAATAAGAAAAATTTAAATTGTAGAAGTAATTTGCGCAATAAAGGTAGGCTATAAAAAACAAAACGTGAATCTTTACTTAAACCATAAAGTTTATATTATTCACTACAGTTATGTAGCTGTGAATGTTTGTTTCGATTGCTACAGCTATTTATTACCAGGCATGAAAATAGACAAAATGTCGCCGGAACGTAATTGGTTGAGGGCTATAGCAAAAATTGAAACACAAGCTTGGCGTGTTGACCGTGCTTCTACCTCCTGCCGCCCGCTATCCATCGCCTGACGGGTATATAAGGAGTACAGTTTTCAGTGAGAAATTATTTTGTGCTCATTTTGGTTTAATTTTTTTCTGTTGTAGATTGTTTACGAAATATAAACTATTATTTTTTCTGTGTTGCCTGGTGATTTTATACCGGAACTGAGTTTAATTTTCAAATCTTTTACCAAAACGGCGTTTCGGACAGATCCGGCTTACTTTCACCTTTGTTTATTACTTTTAGAACACAACATTTACTTATAAATGCATTACAGAGCATCCGCAGGGATAACGATCTCGCTAGTTTTCTTAAAGCCTTTCGCACCTGGTAAAAGACGACATTTTAATTACTCGATAAACGTTAATTAATTCTATACAAGTTATTTCAAAATGTTTTATAAATAAAGCTGCACACACTGTCTTAAGATTCCTAGCTATGACTACATTGGAGTTTTTGTTCCTTGGGCAGTTTTCTTTGCTGTCTTACAAACCTCTACAGAGACATAATATATTATCTAGGCTCATTTTTCTACATCACAGTTAAAGAACTGTACCGTAGAAGTGACCTATACAGTGCTTACAAAATACAAAATTTCAAATTAAAAATTAAATATTATCCTTGAAAATGTTGAAAATCACTTTACAATATATCCTCCCTTCCAAGCGTTTTTTTAATACTGCACATAGCAGCTTTTAAAATTCAAATTATAATGTTATAAGCCAATGGTTTCCATCAGATTGATGTTTTGAAATGGATTATTTAAAGCGGCAATAATAGCGAGCGGTTTGATCACCGCAATTGCATTAGCTACCACCCTATTACTTTCAATGAGGTACTATTGAAAGGGTGCGCAGGCAAGTTAAAGAGTGTATGGCTTAAAAGCTTCTGTTACAAACCGAAGATCGTCAGACATATAATTCAAAGAGCATACCTTAACATCGCTTTCCAAAATTATGCTAATTATATACAGGACGTCAATATGGGGGAAGAAATTGATAATTTAATGAAAGATATTGATCTCATTATAATCGAAATTGAAGACAGTGTTGGCAGGCGGCTGTACTTTAACCCTGTTTTGGATAGTGCCAAGGCGCACTAACCCAGGGGGGCGGTATACGTGCTCTCTGGGGCACCAGGATAGCAGCATGTTAGCGTAGGTTTTGGTGCGGATCGTTGCTTAACTATGGATACTGTTTGACCAGTACTCGCAGTTGTCCGCCACGCTGTTCTATACTGACAATATTTTAGGCACGATTTTGGTGTAAAATATATTTTAAGTAATAAAATTTCTATTCGGGTGTTAATGTGTTTTGCTAAATGGGATGCGAAGAATAACGTGACAGTTTTTCAATTCTTAGATTGCGGAAAAGGATATGAAGAGCTGAAATATCAGTACGGGTGGTGTTAATATGATTCTTCTCGACAGGTTCCTAAAAATATATTTAAGATTTACTTTTCCAGTTCAAGCAAAGTGTGTTTTAAGGAGGTGAAATATCCGTGGAAGTGATTTTAATAATTTTTCCGGGTAGAGTCCGAATAATAGTCCATGTATAAATTATTACATTTTGGGTGTTTGATAGTGGTTTTTAAAATATATACCGAAAACAAATGTGTTTAATATTCAAATTCTTAATCATTTATATTTGATCAATCTGTCCACCCCATTTTCTATACAGGACATTGTATAAAAATGCAAATATTGAAAATTGTTAATGGAAATCGTTTGAACTAAACAATTAATTGTTATGTTATTGAGAGCATTAAAATTTTTAAAAAAGGCGGAAATCGTTTATACGATATTGACACAGTGGGTAACACGGATTATGAGGGATATATTGCATATAATCTTTCATTGTATTTTGACGCAATTCTATTTGCATTTGCCGTTGAGAAAGAAAAACTACTTGTTTTGTGGACTGTAATTCATTGTTAAGTTTAACAATCAGTAATACTCATTCCAGACAGTTCTTAACCAACTCAACTTACGTATCAAAAAGTCTCATCCAAACAACAACCCTCTAGCACTAGTCCCTCTGGTGGCCAGCGCCATCATTTTCTATTGGTGCGCCGAAAGCGCACGAAACTCGAACACAAATCCAACCGGGCCTTAACATACCGGCCGCCTTGAAATGTGTTAGTATAGCAATTTCGAAATAACTACATTAGTTTAACAAAATAACTAGGGTAGTTTAAATGTTATACAACTAGCAACTAATAACATATTGAATAACAAAAAAAACAAAAGGAACTTTATCATAAACATTGCAATTAACATTCTCGAACACTACCGGGCAATAACTACTGTTTATGTGCCAACTTGTGGTCCTGGTTCACAGGGTAAAACACAAATCTTTGTCACAGCTCTTTTGGTAGCACTATTATCTTTTAGTTTCACTGACACCACTCTGACGATACCATCATCCTAGATGCAATTCGCTGATCCTGCCGAGACGCCATTGAAGTGGTGGCACATTAGGCACATAGGCCAGAACCTCTCCCTAATTGATGATAATAGCATTGTAGGTCCACAGTGGATGACACGAAACTTGTACAAGGTCAAAACTGAATTTGTCAAAAATATACATATGCAAACCAAAATGCTGTATTGAAAATTTGAATGCCAAACAACCAGGCGTAAGAAATCGCACGTTACAGATTCCCCCCCACCAAACTTTGCGACGACCAACACTACGGTCCGGAGAAATTGTACGATAATAAGTATAAAGAACAAGGTGTGATACAGTCATCGTAATTTTGAACAACTCACGATGCGAAAAACTATCTAGCCTGTGAAAAGGTGAAAAACGATAAGGTGTCTCCTTCCTCAAATTCAACAAACATCCGATGTCCAACCCACAGAATGAAGATAAAACCACAACCCAACCTCACATAAAACACAACTATCTGGATGGCAGGCAGAAATTCATCCCAAAACCAGGGGCAAAGTGACACCACCAAAGGGATCGAGACAGTCCCTCAATGCTGGATGGAATAGCTGCGCCGCTGAACTGCTCGTCAACCTATCGTAGCGTACTTCCACTACTGGAAATGTTCAGAACTCCCCCCTCTAGTACCATCCAAATACCCAACCCCTAGACAAGTACATCCTTTCGGTAAAAACCCCCCGAGGTGAAAGGGAACTCCAGGATATAGGACCGTCAGACTAAAAACCAACATACTTTCCCCCAACCCAGTTAAATCTCCCAACGAAACCAACGTAAAATCGGAGAAGTCCTTGCTTCTTTTGCTAAACCTGGAGAGAAGTGTAGAACTCCAGAAAGAGAGCCATAGACGACTAGAAGGCGATACACAAGAAAATTTCTTCCACCCCTTTTATTCATTCCGTCACAAAGACCACCGAAGAACTCGAAAGTAAACCGGGAAAATCCGTACGACTTCATCTCTCACTCACACCAGACTAAAGATCCATAATCATACCAACGGAGAAAAGAAGAAAGATCAGAGAATCAAAGAAAAGAACAGAAAGAAAAATCACGAAGGAAAAGCACTAGAGCTGGCGCCATCAAAGGAATGAACCACCGCTCAATATCCGATATAAGATCTTAATTAGGGACTTTCCAATAAAGTTTTCTACTAAAGACGTAAATTTCACCAACATGAACCTCAGCGTCTACTTCTAACATTTTAACGAGGAGCAGCACAGTAAATACCATTCAAATACTCTATTTCCAACAATCTCAATTTTAACCACATTCACAAAAACCAACAACTACCTGCAACATCAATAGACGATCAAAGAAAGAAATGTTTACCAAGGGACTAGGTATATACCCCTAATAGTGACCTAACCTACAATGCCCAACCAACCACCCTAATCATAAATAAGGACCATAAGAAAACAGCTGGAACAAAGAATAAAAATTTCCTTCTAGTGACCATCCCTGCAATGCCCAACCAACCACCCGAAAAATTTTCTAATCGCCGTCCGAAGAAGGTTCGTGATGTAGCTTAAGATCTTTAGCGTGCCAAGTTCCCTTAAAACGACCATCAGTATTTATCAATTCAAAGGTCCACGGAGAAAGTCTTCGATGTATCTTGAAGGGACTTACATATTTTGGAGCAAGTTTGGCCGAATAATACTTTGAAGCGTCGGATAAAACCTTATTTCTTCATCAATTGGCCGGGAAAATAATCAACATGAAGTCTATGTAAATTATAAGCATTTCGACTCTTCTTATAAGCTTTTAGCAACCTATTATGTATGTTTTCGTATAACTTTTTGAATTCCTGGGAACGAATTTGAATCTTAGTTATGTCACGTATAATTTCGACATCTTCTTCATTACTCTTCTTGGTATTATCTGTACGGTACTCTCCTCCATCTAATATTATTTCTCTACCAAAATTAATGAAGAACGGAGTCATACCCGTAGATTCATGTTTTGAAGTACGTAATGCACATGCAACTTTCGCAAGATACATATCCCAATCTCTCTGATTGTCGCTAATATACGAAGAAATCGCAGTCTTCAACACTCTATTTACCGTCTCTGTAGGATTTGCTTGTGGATGATATAACGCTATATATTTAATTTCCACTCCATAACTATCAGTTAGTTTCCTGAACTCTTTGCTGCGAAACTGAACTCCATTATCTACAATAATGTACTTAGGTGCTCCAAATAATAAGAATACATTTTCTTCTAAGTTTCTAACAATGGATGGAGTTGTAGCAGAATGTAACGGAAAAACTAAAGGCAACTTACTGAAGTAATCAGCAACAACTAATATATAAGTATATCCGCGTTTCGAACGTGGCAACGGACCTATTAAATCGGTTAAAATTAACTCCCACGGTTTCGTAATTTGGGATCTACCCAGCATAGGTCCTACAGGTTTCTGTTGTTCGACTTTATGACTTAAACATACCTTACAAGATCTAATATAACGAACTATACTACAACGTAACTTAGGCCAATAATATTTTTCTGAAATACGTGCAACAGTTTTAGTGACACCTAAATGAGCAGCAGTAGGAACATCATGGTATAAACGGATTATCTCGTTCCGTTCACTCGAAGGTACAACAAGTTTCCAACTTTCCCTATTATCATTCAAACCAGGGTAACAATTCCTCAACGTTTGTATAACTTACTTCCTTCCACTCTCCAATCAGTATACCTATTCGGATTCTCACGAACCAATCTACACAAATTTGAATGCCATCTATCTTGGCTAGAATCACCCACATCAACTACATCCAAAACAGGTACAGACCTAGAAAGAGCGTCCGGAACAACATTATCTTCCGGTGAACTACATCAAAACTATATTGTTCCTTACAGCCCAACGAGTTAATCTGCCACTAGGATTTTTCAAATAATTTAACCACACTAGAGAGTAATGATTAGTTATCACTTTAAAATGGGAACCTTCAACGTAGGGTCTAAACTTTTCTACGGCCCACAAAACTGCTAAACATTCCAATTCGGTTGTCGTATAATGACGTTCTGCTTTAAGAAGAGACTTACTAATGTAGCTAATAACCCGATCTCCCTCAGGATATTCTTGACTGAGTACAGCACCTAATCCAAAATTTGAAGCATCAGTCTGTATCACAAAAGGTTTCGAAAAATCAGGACAAGTCAACACTGGGGCAGAAACTAAGAATTCTTTAATAGTATTTAAGGCAACTGCACACTCATTGGACCACACGAACTTGACCTTCTTCCGAAGAAGATTAGCTAATGGAGAAGTAACGGTTGAAAAATTTGGTACAAATCTACGGTACCACGACGCCATTCCTAAAATTCTACGAACCTCGGACGCATTACAAGGAGTAGGAATATTCAAAATTGCTGCCACTTTGTCTGGATCCACGTGTAAACCATCTTTACCTACAATATATCCTAGGTATATAAGTTCAGGTTGAACAAATCTACACTTTTCTCGACTAAGAGAAAGGCCAGCAGCCTTAATTCTATCAAAAACTGCCTTCAAAACCTCTAAATGTTTCTCAAAACTGTTAGTCACAATTATCACATCATCTAAGTATTCGAAAACCCGAGGATGTAATTCGGGACCTAAGACTTGATCAATAAATCTCTGCCACGTTGAGCGAGCATTGTGAAGGCCAAATGGAAGACGATTGAACTGATAAAGACCCCTATTGGGAACTATAAAGGCAGTATACTTCTTCGAATCTTCCGCCATGGGAATTTGCCAATAACCGGACTTAATATCAAGAGAAGACATGAAACGAGCGTCACGAAGTTTATCTAGTATATCAGACACGTAGGGTAAAGGATAAGCATCTCTCTCAGTCACACTATTCAGCTTCCGATAAGCTACACAGAAACGATAAGTACCATTCGGTTTCTTAACCAACACAATAGGTGAAGCCCAAGGAGAATTTGAAGGTTCAACAATACCATCCCTTATCATACTGTCTAACTCTGCATTGATTTGTTTCTGAAGAACAGGAGAAACAGGATAATACCTCTGTTTAATCGGTTCAGCTGAAATCTTAATTTTGTGTTCTACAACTGTGGTACAACCAATCCCTTCACTCATAGACATAAACGTAGAATCTAACAACTTGGTGAGAGCTAACGATTGTTCTGAATCTAAATCATCATGCGAAACTATGGCGTCAATAAAAACGTCTGAAGAACTACTAAAGTGCCATTCACGATGTCTAAAATTGGGAACAATTTCCATTCGTGTCCAAAAATCTACCTAGTATTAGGGTATGTGGAAGGGAAGGCAAAACTAACAATTCAAAAATCTTAACTTTCCCCCGTAAACTAATTGGAACTAACAACATGCTTTTCACTTCACATTTTCCCCCATTGGCAACCGTACACACGTTCACAGGTGATTTAGTTAAGGGTAGACCTAACCCCTTCAACATCTCCCAACTCTAGTTACCTAGAATCGTCTGATTAGCGCCAGAGTCCAACAAACCTAACATTACTTTAGCAAAAATATTATCTTCTAGATACGATCGTTCATCGTCCTGCAATTGCGAAAATAGAAAATCAAGCATAACTTCAGAATGGTCGATCAAGGTTTTTTTAATAGTAGAGAGGTCCGAGACTTGATCGCTCATCGACCTCTTCTGGCGTTTCCCGAGTGATTACAATTTTGACAGGTCCTCACCGTCACTCCCATCTTCCCACATCTGAAACATTTTTTCGACAACGGTCGTGGACATTTAGCTGCTACATGACCCCCTTGTTCGCAATTCCAACACTTAAGATTACTGGGAACGGCTACTTCTCTGCGGTTTGAAATTGAAGATACAGGATCGGAATAAATATAAGCTAGATCTGGTTCTAACGTCTTCCCTACCACTCTTCTTGGCGGAGGTACAAATTCTTCTAGCGAAGTCCTACGAGCTTCCGTTTGACGACCTAATCAGAGTAACTCGGCAATTGAATTTATTGTTACTAGGCTGAGTTTGTCGTGATAAAACGGAGCTATGTTCTTCATTAAAATTTTCAACTTGAGACCCTCCGGTACGGAAAAGTTCAGTCTATGGAATAGACTTTGAATAATTGCCACGTACACCCCTATTGATTCGCTAGGCCCCTGCGTACGACGTTTAATCTCGTCTAATAACTTTTCGTCATAGTCAGGTGGTTGAAACTCCATCCCAATTGTTCATCAAGTCGCGGTAGGCTCGATGCCATATCAATGCTTTTCCTGAAAATAAATCTAATGCTGAATCAAACAGGATTTCGAGGGAAATGTTTCGAGCTATCCTAAGTTCTTCTACTCGTTCGACGAATGAGTTTACAGACATCTCACCTTTCTCCCCAGAAAACTTTAAACCCCAATTACGTACAGGTACCGGTTTAATTCCCCAACCGAATAACCAACTGAACCAACTGAATACTCAGGACGAAGTGTTCTAACAGGAGTTGAAGTTCGTTGCTGTTGAGGATCTTCGGAATTTCCTGCATTTCTCGACAAGGCCATCAAACTAGTCTCAAAATTTTGAAGTTTCTGGTCCAATTTGCTTCTTAACTTTTCTAAGGTTTCTAGCATATCTTGTTTTCTCTTCTCTTCTTCTAATCCACTAGACAACATTATCTTCGCTCGGCCTTCATAATGAATCATCTTGCTAGTGATTTTCTTATAACCACCACCATGGATAGAATCCTCAAATTCTTCCACCAATTCTTCTAAATTTTTCAGACCCGGTAGTATGACAGTGCTATCTTCCTCAAAAGAAAAAGGATGAACTGGGAGCTCAAAATGTTTATCTAATTTTTCCTTCCTGTAAGCGACCCTTACTAATTTTCTCAAGGTATCTATGGATCCTTCGGCCTTGACCCCTCGGATGGCTATTTGGTAGGAAAGTTCAACGTTATTTAACCTATCGATGTCCATAGCGACAAAAAAATTCCACAAAAAAAAAATTTAAAAAAAAATAATTATGTCAGGGCCCCAAAACGTTGGGCGCTAAAATTTGTAACGCCTAGTCCAATCGACGGCGACAATTCTAATATCCTAAATAGAAGCAATACAACCGAACCTACTATTTGTGATGCAAGGTCCAGGTATCAAGGACAAGGGTCGACCAGCTACAGTCGAAGAAGGGGGGTTTGATAAGCCTAGGCACCACCTGTTTAAAATATCCTTAGTCCTTGAAAATAACACGAGGTAAACAAGAACCTTCCTGGAGGTCGGACTTACCTTGCTTCGGTAATTGCTCAATTTGTTCCCAAAATAAATTATGATAACCCAAGACACAATAAAACACAGCAATAAATTACCAAAATTCAATTTATATAAAGATTCACCCTTAAATCTTCGTAACACAACCAATTGGAATTAAAATATGTATTCAATAATGATATTTTTCTATGTATATAACAGTATTTACACAATCATGGCTAACAGTACCGGTAAACAATTAATAAACCAAAATTCTTAATATTTCGGGAACGCAATAATGCGAAAAGATTATCAGACTGAAATTCACGACAAAACCCGCTAAGTATTTCTAGATTCTTCGAGGCCTCGCGAATTAAATACCCAGATGAATAATTACCTAAATAATGGTAATGGTGTCGGCTATCTATTAATCAAGAATTAAACTTCCGCACTATTCCCCCTTTCTAACTGAATTTCAAACAGTAAAAGCAAATTTAATTATAGTGTTGACCATTTAACAAATTAATTCCAAATTCAACAAAAATTATTACCAATTTATACAAAATACAAAGTCAATGAAGGTTAAACATTCACTAATTAAGAGTACTTAGTCTTATTATCAATTAAAGTGTACAACTATAAGTTTTATTAAGATTATTTGCTGTTAAACTACAATTATTCCAGAATCCCTCGTATCCTCGAAATTATATTTAAAAATTGAATGTTAAAAGGATTGACACACCTGGAATTTCCTATCTCGATGTCCACCTGTTCGGTCTCGCTGCACGACCGATAACACCGCTTGTCTCGAACCCACAGGATCTCTTCGATGTTTCACAAATGACTGTTAAATTCGTAATTCTAGCTCCAGCCAATTCCGTCTAAATAATTTCAATAGTCTTAGAAATGAAAGAGAAATTTGGATTTCCAATGATTACCAAAAGATGTTATATGGCAATAAGAACTCTCTCAAAACAAATGCATTCAAATTGGGATCAACTCCCGGGAAATCACATCAAACTAACGATGCCTAAAAACTTCCCAAATGTGTCTTGAAAATTTAAATTGGAAAACTTTCCAAGTCTTAAAACGACTTATAAAATTATCTCAAACACGTGCACGTTCTATGAGAACTCGTATAGTAATGTTCTAAACGGAAAAGCAAATTCACCATTTCCTGAATCGGAAATACACGAGTGGATGACACGAAACTTCTACAAGGTCAAAACTGAATTAGTCAAAAATATACATATGCAAACCAAAATGCTGTATTGAAAATTTGAATGCCAAACAACCAGGCGTAAGAAATCGCACGTTACAGATTGTACGAAACCCGAGGTTGTTAGTGTTGTTTTTAATAATGAGTATCACAAATCTTGGCGGTAGGCCTAGAAAACCTGATGGAAAAGGGGCTAACAAACACTGTGTTTTTGGAAATTGCAAAAGTGATAGCCGTAAAAACTCTAGTGATTACCAATTCATTTCTTTTGCAAAGCCCTGCTTAAATGTTAGAAAACAGTTTATAAGTGCAAATTCTGAACATAGATCAGCATGCGATAACTGTCAGAACTCTTGCACTGGTACAACAAGTTGTTGGCGATCTCTTGTGGTTCGTGGTTAATTGGCGCAGGATTAAAATCGACTTTTATTGAAGCGTCAACTTTGTCGGAATACTGTCGACTGGCTATTGTTGTTGGAGCTTTTTCTTTTCAGCCCTGATTCCCAGTGATTGGAAGTAACGCGTTAAAAGTAACGGCGTTACAGGTAACGCGTTACTTTTTTAGAAACGTGTAGCGGGAACGCGTTACTTTTGTACACAAAGAACCAGTAACGGGAACGCGATATTTTTTTTGGTAACGAGTAACGTATTAGACGTTACTTTTAATTGTTTCCTTTTATTTAAAAAAATCATTACATTTAAATCGATTTATTGGTGTAAACTGTAAACAAAATAATTTTTAACAACCTACAAAATGCAGTAGGTATATACCTAACCTATACATACACAGTTAAAATTTTACGATGTTTTGCGAATTCATAAAAGTTCAGAAAATTTATCTGCCAGATGCCGTGTAAGAGGGACGTAGATCATAAACTGTATAATCTCTAATCCTCCAATTGTATTCGAGGCTGCTAATGTTCAAATGTAAAATCTTATCTCCAAACAATTTGCTTAGTCATACATACCCTGTGGCTAATGGCTATTTACTGTAGTTGCAAACAATTACATTCAATACAATTTATTTTATCTTACCAAGAAAATGACTAATGACTAATGAGCACCTATTGTATTATTATTCTTTTAGAATTTTAAAGTAGGTAAGTAACATTCACACTTCACAGTAAACCAAATTTCAAAGAATAAGAGTAATTAAATAAAATTTAAAAAAGTTAAGAAACGTCTATAGTAACGCGTTACTTGCGAAAGTAACTTGTAACGAGAACGCGTTATTTTTGAAAATAGGTAACGTGTGACGGCAACGCGTTACTTTTATTAGTGATTAACGTGTAACGGGAACGCCTTATTTTTTAAAAATAACGTTCCAATCACTGCTGATTCCATTCGCATAGCTTGCTAGTGCATGCCACCGCAGAATAGCCAAAGAGAACGTTGGTATCTTCCACCGCAAAGAGCACTCCTGCTACTTGATTACACCTTCCCATTGAGGAAGCTACACATTCGCATGTTGAATCGACAATTCGTCCGTTTTGACCAAGCATGACCATTACCCGAAAACTAATATTGTCCCGATAGGACGCCTGTACAGTAGCTTTAAGGCAAAAATGATTATTAAAGAAGTTGTCTTCTAAATTCTTAACATGGCCACTTTTAAAAAATTGTCTCCCTTTTTTCAGAGGCTTTGAAGTGCCACAGAATCCAGACTCATCGTCCTCCTCACTACTCTCAGTACCGTTGTGGCTTCTCGGTACCAACGCTTGAACTTCAACAAAATGTTGATAAATGCTCTCATAATTAATTTTTTTGGAATATCGTTTTCAGGAAACGCTTTCCAACCACATATGGGGAAAACTGACGGTTTGGCTGCAATATTTTAATATATAATATTTTAATAGGTTCTAAAAATAAAACTTGATGAGGAAACAAAATATGTAACAGCAATTTTAAACATACCTCCCGCCTAGTTTTTAGCCTTTTTTGATCATGCCAAAAGCCACCATCGATGGCAGGAGTAATTTTCGTACCTCGCGACAAATGTTTTTTTACCCTTGTGACGTTCCTTCCGCCTATCTTTAGACAACTCGTTTTGCGTATGGTGATATTCCCAATTGTAGTAATATATATATTTCGAAGCTGGTAGACCTGTAGAATTTTGGGCGAGTCCAAGTTTCAAATTTTGAGGGGAGATTTTTGGAGACAAGACAGTTGCACGTAGTTCGTTGTTCAAGCTACTACGATTGTTTTCTCTGGAGGTATTTTTGTGTCGTAGATTGAAATTATTCGTTATGATAGGGAAGTTTATTCCATTCTAAAATCTACGCCATTTAAGAGTTTTGTGTCTTCGATTGGAAGATTAACTCAGGAAGTTTTTCCGTTATAATATACCACAGTTGAGAAGCTACTGTTCATGCCAGAATAAAAAGCATCTGGTGAGTTTTTATTTCACGAACATTTGTCTTGTTCCGTTCTCTTGGATCTGTTTGCTAACTTTTGTATCTTAAATAAATTTAGGCACGAAGTGTGGGGTAATTAATCCGTCCATATAAGAATTGGAAGTGATAACGGTCAGAAAATTTACGTTTCACGCATATCTCGATCCACTTCACAGCAGGACATCTGGATTTTCCCTGACACCTGTGATTGGAGGTCACATTCTTCGCAGACCTGCATTCAAGGGAAGTGTAATTTTATATTTCTACCTAAGATTTGATTTATTTATCACTGATTCAAAATTTTGTAGCAATAATTAACTATCTATTATTATTATTCGTCGTAAATATCTGAACTTTATAATATTGGGGAAATGATACACTTTGTTATGATGTTGTAATAGTACGGCAATTTTACGTGGTTTTGTTATATACAGGGTACTCCAACCGTCGTGTATTATTGCGTCTTGTAGTTCAAGTTGGGTCTAATTAATTATATTGTTTATTTTATCGCGCGCTTTATCGTGGAGATCTCTTCGGGCGGCATGCGTTTTGATTATTAAGTTTATTAATTTATGTGTGGGTAACCGATACGCAATAATTATCTAGGGTTTGTGTGAGTTGTTTTCAGCAGGGTAATTGGTTACCTCTACGTAAAATTGGCTTCACTAAGATTTTTTTTTATATTAAAACGAATTCATGAGATTCTTAGTTGAATATTAAATTTTCAGTTTGTGGCAATTTGTCTTTTCATTTATGACGAAAATATTTTGTATATCTGACTAAAGCGAGAACTACTACAGAAAGAAAGGTAGGTGAATGCTGGACCTGAGAATCCGACTTTTCTAATTTTTTATATCTAGGATTGTGTTAGTAATTTTGAAGTCGGTGGCGCCTATTATTTTTTTATTTTATTGGAACTCAGCCCATCTTCGATTGAGTTCACCGGGATGCTAACATAATCATTTTTGGTAATTCATCTACAGAGCAGGGGCGTAGTAGGAAGAGGGATTTGGACTTCTTCGCTAATATTTATGGTATCATTTTTGTGTGAATTTATTAGGCGTCACACCCTAAAAAATAATTTGTGTAAGCAAAAACCGATTGAATCAAAACAACACCTCGCTCACCTTGCAATTAAATCTGCCTTTGTCCCAGAAGTTGTTACCCCTCTGCACTGTAACCACCTTTTTAATTGAACAACAGAGTGTTCTTCTATTGTTACACAAGGTAAAACTGCGCCGGGAACTTCACTTTGATCTAAATCAATGGTAACAAACGGTAGAGAAGACGCCATACTTTAAACGTGTTTACGATAACCAGCACTGCAGTTGTCCGAACTGTTCAAATTGCCGCGTCATTAACGCATGCGTAGATTATAGCATTTCTTAAATGTGCAGGTCTATTCCAGAATGTTGCCATATCAAATTCCAGAGAACTGTTTTCTGTATTGGCGCTAAAGCAACTGACTTTATCAAATTTCTGTTATGGAATTTGAAATTCGCCCGCGATAATCCATCCTAGCTTTGTTTCGTGTAAGGTGATTTTGGAATTTCCCACTTGTAATTTTACCTGGGCCCAGAAATTCCCAAAATGTTGCCGAACCTAATAATAAATCGATTGAGGCAGGATCATTGAATTTAGGATCCGCCAATTTTAAATTGTGTGGTATTGTTAACGTACGTTTATCAAATGCTTTGCCGGTAAATCAGTCGTGATCTGTGATATTACTAAACATTGAATTGACTCCCTAACTGACATGTCGTTTGAAGAAATGTTTAAATTGGTTGTGAATTGTATATTAGATATTGCTTTACCGACACTCGTTTTAGAGTCAGACTTAATTTATCGCACAAACTTTTTGTAACAAAGTTACTCCTAGAGCCGCTATCTAACAGTGCACAGCACTGGTGTAGACGTCCGTGCAAAAATCTTGAACTAAAATCACAGCAGTTGGCAATAAAACTTGAGTAACGGAGAGATTCGCAACTGTATTATTTTCTGCCGCGTGATACGTCGAAGCCGTCGCTGGTTGGTTATTCGGGCCGGCAGAGTCAGATGCGCGCACGTGTTACTTGCTTCACCGCTTTGATCGGCCGCGGTATCTTTTGCATTCAAAGGCGCTGCCGACGCCGACGGTTTGGGCTGAAAATCGTCCAGATGTAAGAGAGAATTGTGCAATTTTCCGCATTTACGACATTTTGAAGATTTACATTGAATAGTACTACGATTTGGCATCATACAATTTTTACATAGCTTTAATCTTTTAATTTCATCAAGTCGCGCCGCTACCGGGTGTTTCAAGAAAGATTCGCATTTATAGATCGTGTGATCCTTTTTACAATAAAAACAGCTAACATTTTGGTTTATGTTTGTACTAGCATACGAATGACTTTTTCGTGAATCGTATTTTCGGTTTGTTTTCCTTTTTAGGATTAAATAGATCACTTAACCTTTCGCCTATCTTTTCACCGGGCTTCTTTTTTGCGTTATTTCGGGTACAAAACGTTTCCCATTCGTGTTTAGTAGAGGAATCACATTTATCGGTAATTATAGGAATCAATAGCGTATCCCAATAGTCAGTTTGTTCCCTCAAAGCCTTTAATGATAGCAAATTATTGTTTACGGTATTATAGAGATTTTTTAAATCCTTTGCTGATTGTTTTACTATACGTGGGAAATCTAAAATAGCGCGTACATATGAGCGTACGATTAATTGACTTTTTTCATATTGCTCTTCTAGTGCATCCCACGCTAATTTGTAATTGGCAGGGGACGATGGGATTGCTTTAATCGTTTCCAACGCTTCTTTACCTAGACTATTTTTTAGATTATTTTTGTTTGTACATCAGAGAGCATTGTACTGCTATCAATGATGGAGTTAAATGCATCTTTAAATTCAACCTACCCATCATAATTGCCGTTAAATATCGGCACCTTCATCACTGGTAAATGTAATTGAGGTAACTGTACTAATTTTAGATTATTGTTAGTTGTGGTACTATTAGGACTGTTCGGTCTCATGTTTTTTGCGTCAGAAAATGTTTGCAAGATTTCGTCGACAGAACCTGTTATAGAGTAATACATTTTTTCGAAATCTACCCGCTCGCTCTCTTTAGTTTCGAGCTGATCGACACCTACTAGATAATCGATCTCTGCTTGTATTTAATAGTGGGGTTAGATTGTCTAACCTTCTTTTTAATTCATGAATTGACTTGTTGTCGGGTTGGTTAAAATCAGAGGAATCGTAAAATTTTTTAAACCTAGTGAGACAACTTTTCATTTGACCTCTTTTTCTTTTTGCCTCTGCTAATTCGGCCATGGTTTATTGTTTTAATAGATTCAATTGATTTGAACTAGCGGAAGCTACAATGTTAGGTAGGGAAATTAAGATTTAGATTGGAATGGACTTACTTTGCTGCCCTCGGTTGCTTGATTTAACATGCCGGTCTGAGCATACGCTGTCGTAACTTGTTTTTCTCGCTGTCATCCGGACTCGAAGATGGACCAGTGTTGTGGCGCAATTCTATTTGCACTACACTCAGCACCGAACGGTGCCGTCGAGAAAGAAAAACTACTTGTTTTGTGGACTGTAATTTATTGTTAAGTTTAACAATCAGCAACACTCAATCCAGACAGTTCTTAACCAACTCAACTTACGTACCAAAAAGTCTCATCCATACAACAACCCTCTAGCACTAGTCCCTCTCGTGGCCAGCGCCACCATTTTTTATTGGTGCGCCGAAAGCGCGCGAAGTTCAAACACAAATCCAACCTGGCCTTAACACATTGTTTAGCAGAATAGCATTAGACTTAATGAACAACTTATTATCAGAGGTTTGGCTCAACAAAAGTTACTGTTTAAGATGGCCAGCTTCTTGCCAAAATCTTCACTTATCTGTACTAAACAGTGTGGTGGTAAGGGGTTTCTCAAGGTTCAGCACTTTCAAAGTTACAGGGTCTGCAAAAACATTATAAAAAGGCACGCGTTGCACAGGCGTGCTTCTTTCATGCGTAGTGTCCCTTTTCTGGACTAGCCCTTGCCATTTTTGAATGTATTTGTATGATTCGAACAACTCTTCTGTTTTCTCAATAACTGCTTAGCGATAGCTTAGTAAACATACGTTTTGTTGTTACAGGAAAAGCAATCATGACATACAAATATGATACCGAACTGAAGCTCAGTAATCCAGGTTTCGGATCAGAATTGAATAGAAATGAATATGAGTATAACGAAGCAAAGGACTGTCCATTTCCTGACGTTGCCACTTTAACGAAACTAGCGAACGAAACCTATAAGAAGGGAGACTACACGCCGCCTAAGTACTGGAAATTATTGACGAAAGCTTATAATGAAACACCTGGCAATGGATATTGTGGAGTAGCATTTTGGAATTCCAAACTATGCCAAGTAGTAGTTGCCCACAGAGGCACTTCGAACTTTGGGGGAATAATCACGTGCTGGGACTTAATCTTCAACGCATCCAATATTAAGCAAGCAGCGTCAGCTGCCACTTTTGTCTACATAATAAGCCGGTATATTAAAGGGAAGAATTCAGAGAGTGGCCCTTCATTTCAGTTGTCGATTACTGGTCATTCTTTGGGTGGCTGGTTGGCCCAAATTTCGGCGGTCACTGTGGAGTACTGTGAAGTAGAAAAAGGAGTGTTCGTAAAAGGCAAAAACTATTCGACGAATATCCATGCTCATACGGTTTCCATCGACAATCCGGGTTGTAAGGACGAAATAATAAAGTTACTTAAAAGTCTTAATCTACCAGAGGAAGCCTATGATGATCTTGATGCTATTGTCTGTGTGGGAAAACCAAATATTGTCAATACCATTAAAGATCATATAGGGAAGATCTACGAATTACCTCTGGATACTCACAAAATATTGGATTTCATGCATCATTTCGATCCTTTTGGATATATTCGAACGCAATGTAATAACTTAAACAAGTCCGTATCTACAAGCAGAAGTGTTGCATTTCGCAATATGGGATTTTTGAGTTTTAGCTTGCGCACACTAAAGTGGAACCCCCAAAACAGCGAAAAATACTTTTTGAACGTTTTTAATAAGGAACAAAAGCGGTTTGTCATAACTTTGCATGAAACAACAGTAAAACATCCTTCGATTGCTCAGAAGATTCTAGACAACTTTGAAATACCTCCATTTCAAGTTGAAGGCAAGATGATTAAAGGAAACAATGTGATCAAAACCATTGCCCGTATAAAGCTCATCCCGTCGATAGAAGATGTTACCCAAGCTATGCTACGTGAATGTGCCGAAGAAGATTGCCTTAAACGTATTGATGGTCATCAACCAAATCAGAAAGAAAGCTCGAGTTTCATTCAAAAGTTTTACGTTGCCCTTCAAGCAGGTTGGCGGCTACTTTTATTGCGTTAATACTATTTGTATGTATCCCTTATGCTATCGACGTAGGAAGTTTCATAGAACTTCTATTTAATATTTACTATAGTATATGTTCAGTTGTATAAACACTTGCTTTGTATACATCTTATTAAAATATTTAATTTTACAATAGAAACGTAAGTTTTTCGGGAACCTAATTTATAAATCTATAACTTATGCGAAACGTTCGATGTAAGTTAAGTTTTGCTTGTAAAATTAGAGTTACGTTACCTGAAATGCCTTATATAAGATCTTCATTTTTTATACAAAATATGTACATGGCACTAAAATAAACTGTGCAGTTGTTGGTGTCCACTCACTTGCTCGCCATCGTTTATTCGCCACGGTTTGCTCGCCATCGTTGCTTCGCCTGCCGTTTTCTCGCCCTCATTTGCTCACCACTGTTTGCTCGTCACTGTTTGTTCGCTACCGTTTGCTCACGAGTCTTGTTGCTCGTCACAATTTTCTCGTCATCGTTTACTCGCCTGCTGTTTGCTAGCCTGCCGTTTGCCTGCGGGTTTCTTTGATCGATAGCTATTTGCTCGCCATGCCGATTGCTCGTCGAACAGATGTTTGACAAGCAATTTATTCATAAAATAAAATATTATCTGTAGGCTTGTAGATTGTGTTGTCGGTAATTTTCAAAATTTTACATTCCTCAAGCGAATGGGGACAGTTAAAGCAAAACTTTCAAAAAATTATGTAATTCTTAATTTTTAAATTAAGTATAACAAAAGATCACTTGATTTTTCTTGGCGCTTCAGCTTTCAAATTCTGAATTACTAAGAAGAACCTAATTATATAAATTCTGTTTCTAGTTCCAAGTTTTTTTTAACCGCTTCTTTAATTTGATGCATTTTTAATAAACCTATAGATTATAAAATAGGACTAGTCATTTCCACGATATCCATGAACACACACTCGCACATACACGTTGATACAGCTTCTGTAAAATAAAATAGCATAAAGGAGTATTTCCTTAAAATACAAAAACCTATAAAAACGAACGTCCTTAAAAAAAATAAACCAGTTTTTTGGCGTTGGTGCAGTTGTACTAAATACTGCGACCAATTTGGCTTTCGAGAAAATGAATGGCAAACAACTGTCTGGGCAGGCATCGTTCCCAGCAAGCAATGGAGCAGTCGGTGGCGAGCAAACGGCGGTGAGCAAACCGGCGTGCAATTTACCTAGAACCCAGTTGTTAATTTAAGCCTAGATTTTCTGACGGTAAAACAACTTGTTCAAGTACATAGCTAAAATATTTTTAAGGTGATAAATATATTTGAATACATATTTATTATTTGCATTCATCAAAAAATCAATAAAAGATTGTGTTATTAGCATGTTTTTCAATATCCAATGTTTTGTTATAGTTCGTTTGAGAATAGGGTGGAAAAAATTAGGCAACCAATCACACACATGTCTTAGTTACCTAGATTATAACTTTTATTTTTAATAAATAGTAATCCAAGAAACAGTTATTCGGTTGAAGTTATTTTGTTGTTCTTTATATTACGGCTTATGTTGGTTATTAAGGTTATGTAGCTCCTTATTAAAAATAAATATTATACATTACAAAATCGGGCTTCTAACTAAATCTACAAATAACATTAACAGAACATATATTAAACCAATATTACAATTTATTAAAGAAATACATTTAACGAGAAAAGGTAAGTAAGGTAAATACCGTATACTAGGTATAAATAAATTAAACAATGCAAAACGTATACAATTTTTATAAATGTAGGCATGGTTGTGTCATCGATTCGTCAGGATTTGAAGCTGGTCAATTTAAATATGTAAAAAAGACAACTGTTTATCTGGTAAAAATTCTATGCGGTAACTCACCGGGGGTCTTGCCCTCGCCGTAGCCGTGATGAAACGGGACAGACCAAACACCATAACTAGTTAACACAACGATAGCAGAACCTGTAATATTGATAATTTGAAAATGCTTTAAACTTTCTATATAGATATTTCTCACTAAAACTCAACAAAATTATAATTTATAAATATACATAATATACATATTTAATTATCCATAATTTCCGCATCAGAATCGTCAACCAAATCAGAGCGTAATTAAGTGTTCAGTGCGCGGTGTAAATAAATTTTAATTTAAATTGTGTTACCGCGTAGTGCGACATAAAGGCGCTGGTGGCGTTGGCATTCAGGATTAGTAGCCGACTCCCACCTTGTTTCTATTATCAGTAGGTCTCCCCGCCAACATAAAATTATTAAAAACATTTTAGACTGGGAATGGAAGGTATAAATACGGACACCAGCTCCCAAAACGAACAACTTGAGTTCAAGATCGAATCGAGGAAGAGCTTCAACCAAGATTCAATCCGACACCGTTTAAATTACCTGTTACCCGAAATCCAGTCCAGTTAAAATACCCTTTTCCAGTTAAAGTAACGATTTTGTTAATCCCAGTTAATTTCAGTTTATTTGCACAGTCAAGCCCGCCCGTGTAACATTCGTTCGCTCATTTGTTTAGGGGTCGTTTTGCCCTTTTCCGATTCGAGCTGCGAATTGTTGTTCAGCGAAGTTTGAGAATATATGTAGCTTAAATGACTTGGGTCGTTTCCCTGTGAACTTACGCGGTATATAGGACCAGTCGAAAAGTTTGGTTTAAAATAGGAATTTGGATAATTCTCCCTATTCGTATTATATACTTAAGCTTCAGAAAAGATTAGTAAAAGTATAATTCGTTTTCTCAGTGGCTTAGGGGTTATTTTCCTCTTTTCAACGGAGCTAGTGAAGTTATACGCAGGGTTTATAGCCTTCAGTTGTAAAAGAATCATTGTAAATATCAAATTCAACCCGATCACCAATCCTACGTTAAATCCCATATTTTTCCGAATTTATTAGAGAGATCCGAAGATTAACTGAGGGAGTGTATTAGGTAAAATAAGCTTACCTGATTGCACTAATTGTTTAGCCCAGTCGAGCGCCCTGCAGGAGAACGTATCCGAGACCTCCAGGTTATAATTCGTAAGTGTAATTTATGCACTTCCGAAACACCGAACTATATAGACCTATTTGTTTTACACGTGCTCTGGTACACTTTCACATTCCCCTAGATCTGGTGTACAAGCAATTTGGGTTGCCATACCCACGGAACTAAACAACTCCGTTATTTATTTATTCATGTATTACAAACTTTTGACCTGTTAATATTTACATTATTTTCAGCCTGTTGTATAGATAAATAAGATATTAAGTTTGGTAAGCAAATTATGTTAAACATGCAGTTTCATTTATTTAATTGTAAATAACTCCTATTAATCATTTTCAGTAATAAATACGTACATTATATACGGTGTGTGTGTATATCTGTATGTCATTAACTCATGCAAATATAAATAATAAATTGTTTAATCCACTACCATTGGAAAGTTTATTTCGTTTCTTTAGTCTTAAATAAGGATTCTGGCTCTGAGCTACCTCAAAGCACCGGGAGCGTTACAAAAGTCGTCCATGTCAGAAGTATCAGAAGCACTATTAGCATGCACAATAAGAGGTTCTATATGAATGTCAATCCACGTATCTAAATCTTGCATTTTTTTTCTTCCGAAATTGTGTGTTATATATATATTTTTTCCATTGTGTAGGTGTTATATCGTCCAACGCTGCATGAAAAAGCTTCTCCACCTCAGCTAACTTAAATGTAGAATTTTTTCGCACTACATCTCCTTTCAATTGGATTGAACTCGCAATGATATGGTGGTAATCGCAAAACTGTTTTACCAGCAACTATTACCATTTGATCGATAACATATCTTAAAAATTTGGGCTTTTCTTTCTTCACAATTTGTAATAGTTCTATTTTAAACATCGATTCGTCAAACGAAATGTTTTTTACGTTAGTCATTTTTGAATATCTTCTTTTCGCCATGCAGGTAGGTAGGTACAGTTTTTTCGCGACGACTGTGATAGGAAGCGTTGTCTAAAACAATTACGCAATTTGGTTCCAATGAATGCAGGAATTTCTCAAAGCACCAAATGTTTTAGAGTTCATCTCTTGATGGTGGTTCCGATTACTTTTTTATTCAAATAACAGCAAACCTCCTTCTAGAAATCCCGAATCACTGCCTATATGGGCTATAATTAACCTACGTCTTTTGCCATACGGGTGCTTAAGCCCAGTAGAAAGTCCTTTAATAAAGGCCTCCCTATGGCTTCTTACGCAATACGCCGTCATCGTGCCAAACCTTGTTTTGGCTGTGACTGTTAGCCACGTTTCGTCAAGATAATAAATACCGAGAGGTTGAAAGCGAGTCACACGTTTTCGGCGCTGTCGACTATAAAAATAACACGTGCTTGAATAGAATGTAAATTTTGTGTCTGTTTGTTTACAATAATTGTAAGTACAGCATTTTAAAGTACGCCTTTTTACCATTCTTTTAGTATATAGTTTTGATAAAAATATTTTGAAAATGCCCTTTAAAACTTTAAAAATGTTTCTCTGTTGGTAATACGCCCATCATCATCCGGAGTTAATATGCCCCATGGGCGTATTACCTTCGGTTCGTAGATGAATGTTTATTACTAATTTAAATTTTTGTTTTACAGATGTCACCTTACTAAACAAAAGGCATTCGGTCAAACCTGAAAGAATTTATAATATGGATGAAAAGGGGTGCAGGTTAACGTTGCATCACCAGCAAACTATTCTAGATAAAAAGGGCGCGAAAAGGGTCCACCTAGTGGCACCTGAACATGCAGAGAATGCTACTCTCGTTGCTTGTGGCAACGCCAGCGGGGAAAGGATTCCCCCAGCAATTTTATTTAAAGGCAAAAGGATGAAATGCGAATGGTGTGACAACTTGCCACCAGGAACTGTGGCCCTCATGACGAAGAAAGCAAGCATGACAATAATTGAAACATTTAATGAATGGATAAAGTACTTTGGAAAATATAAGCTTCCAGGAAATTGCCTTTTAATTTTTGATGGCGCATCTTGCCATTTAGATCCTTCTATTGTTGAAACTGCAGACTCTTATGGCGTCACCCTTTTGTGCCTCCCGAGTAATACGACACATAAGTTGCAGCCAATGGACAAGGCTGTATTTAAATCATTCGAGCATCTTTGGGATGAACAGGTACTCTTGTACTGGACTCGCCACAAAGACCGAGCTATAACTAAATAAAGGTTTGGTGAGTTCTTCTCTATCGTTTGGGACAAATCAGCAACCCCCCAAAATATAATATCAGGTTTCTCTGCTACGGGTATCTATCCGTACAACCCACATGCTATTACCAAAGTAGCTTTGGCTTCTAGCATTTTAACGGAACGAGAACTTGTGGAAGACAATATCATGGAAGGAACTAACAGACTAGAAGAAAACCAAGAGTTTAGAAGGGAAACCACACCCCAACGTGGACCTTCCGGATGTCAACAGAGGAATGACCAAAACTCAATAGAAAAAACTCCCCCATCGAAGATCTCCAATTATCCTGAATCTTTTGGACCAAAACGCCAGAGTAAGAGAAAATGGTCGTCATTAAGTAGCTCCTCATCAGCAGATGATAACATGTCTTTGTACAGCGAGACCTTAACAGAAACTTTTTTTTCGGAAGACGAGGCAAAATCTGATGACGAAGAGGCTAAAAGGACGAACATCAAAGAACAAAAGACGTTAAAAAATTTAAAGATTGACGCAGAAAACCTAAACTCAATAAAAAACATCCAGAGAACGCTTAATAAAGAAAAAGAGGGCAAAAAATCAGAGGACCAGCCTAAAGCGAAAGAAAATAACACAAACACAAAAACGATGAAGCAGAAGAGGTCCTGAACGTGACTTTTACTGAAATGTTGGAGACAGCATACAAAGATATCCCAAAAACAACTAGAAAGAGAAAAGCTATTATCAGCAAAGGGCTTATTGTGAAAAAAGCAATTTTTCCCACCAAAACAACAACAAAAGTAACCAAAGCAAAAGAAATCGTTTCAAAGACCAAAAATCCAAAAATCAAGGAGAAAAAATAAAACACAAAGAATCGTGGTACAGCAAAGCTTGTCAAGAAGACGTGAAAAAAGATATGCGATTGTGCTCAATGTGTTTAGTTTACTTTCACGAAGAGTGCGTCGGACTCACCAAAGGTGATAAGACAGTTTTTATTTGTTCTGACTGTGGCTAAAGTTGTCAGAGATATTAAGTATTTTGTTTTGTTAATTTTAAGTGTTGAATGAGTTCTAAAATAATGTATATCTTATTTTTAAAATAGGCTTTGTTACTATTTTGATACATTTTACTTATTTTTTTCAGTAAGTGTCTGCGTACCAGTGTAAATTTATAAGTTTAGTTTTTCAACAATATTCTAATTTTGGTTTTGTGTATTAGTTTGTTATCATTGTGCATTTTGTTTTTCCAAATAAATATACTTAAAACCGACGAAGGTTGTATGCTTTTGATAAAATAAGATATTGGGCGTTTTAGGAACATGCCATGGGCAAATTAACGACAGAGTTGGAGATGTTTTGGGTTTGGTCAAGTGTCCACGATTTTTGTGTTCTTGCAAAATACTGTATATTGCTGATTTTGAAAAACCTGTAAATAATAATATGCAACGTTGTATGGCATGTCTTAAAACAAACTTAATACATACCTGCGATGTTTGCAGCTAACTTAATGGCATTTCCTTTCTTCTTGGTGGGATGGCCTTTTATTGCATGTTTGTAAATATTCATAATTAAATTTTTTTCTGTTACTGATAGGGGCACTTTGCTTGAGCGTTTAATATATTCACCATCCATATTCTAAAGTTGCAAATAGGTTCTTGATATACAGGGTGTCCCAAAACTCCTGGGACATAGAGCTACCACGTATTCTAGAGGTCAGAAGAAGTCGATTGGACCCAACTTTGTCATATACCAAAATGTACCGTTTGCCCGTGAGAGGAGTTCAAAGTTTACTTAAAAAATCACATTTTTGTATGCTGTTCAGAAACGTGTGAACCAATTTTAATGAAATTTGGTACCTGGGCACTTCAAAGGAAGCCATTACTTTCAGTAACGAAAGAAACCCAAAGAAAATTGGAGAAGGGTTAAAACCACCCCCACCCCCTGATAAATTTGTTCAGAATTTTTTTAAGGATGATGATACGATTCTATGTTTTTTTAAGGTGAAGACTTATTCATTAGCTTCATTTTTTGACACTTGTAAAAACTCCGTAATTCGTATAGTTTCGAAGAAAAAAAATGTTTACTCAAACACTGATAACCGATATTATTATTGCAGGTTTAATTGTATTATAAAATTTAGTTGGCCGTAGACACAAAAATAAAACAAAGGTGATAATTTTGATAGGAAACAAATTCATAATCATCTCAGTTGATTGTTGACAGTAAACTTTTCAATAATTGTTCACTGTTTGTTGCTTTTGTATTCTTTTTTGTTATTGTAACCATCGTTGCTGCTTTAATTGTTGTTGTTGTTGCTGCTGTTATTTTTGCCGCTATCAAATATGGATTTCCCTTTCAATGAGCAGACCGACATGTTATTAGTTTTTGGATACTGTCAAGGTAACTGCCGCGAGAGTGTCCGCGTGTATCAAGAGAGATATCCAAATCGAAGAATTCCAAATCATAAAACTTTTGCTCGTATCGAATGTCGTCTTCGAGAAACAGGAAGTTTGCAGCCAGCCAGATTTAACACTGGAAGACCCCGACAAGCCCGAATACCAATTGTGGAAGAAGCAGTTCTTCAAAGGATTGATAACAATCCTGAGATCAGTACCAGAATATTGCAACGTGAAACTGGGATTCCAAAAAGCACTGTAAGTCGGATCCTTGCCGATCAATTAATTCGTCCTTTTCACATCCAGCCAGTTCAAGAATTATTGCCACTTGACTACGAATCACGTTTAAATTTTGCAGAAATTATTGGGGAGCTGTTACGGTCCAAAAAAGACTCACGTTACGGCGCCAAATTTGTTAGGGGCCGATTCTCGCTACGAGAATTATGGGACAAAGAAAACCGCACGTTGGCGTGCTAAGAAATTTTCGGTACGGCCAAACGCGCTTTTCTTGGACCCGCAACAAAATTTGGCGCCGTAACGTGAGTCTTTTTTGGACCGTAACAAAATTTGTTCTTCTGGTGAATACAGTTAACAAAAAGGATCGTGTCTGAGGGTCGATACAAAACGAGGTCCATAAGTTTGAATTTTGCAAGATTCTTGAAACGTTTTTGGCTTCTCAACACAAAACGGCAAGTTTTTCTTTACCTTGTATTGAAGACGGCTAGCGCCAGGATCAAGGTGTAGAACCCCGGTGGAAGACAGGGAATGGGGTCGGTAACGTCCTTAGGGGCAGTGATGTAGCTGCTACGCCCCTGGAGAGCGCCAAGCTGGTTTCAACTGCGCCAGCTAGCGTGGAGACAGAAACGAGGCTTTTTCGGACGGGAACGAACCAAACTTCGGCAAAACACTTGCACGATTTTCCTTTCTTTTCACTTCACGTAGATCCGAACTGAATTCGACAGGAGCAATTAACTCAAATTGTCCAACAACAAGGCGAACCCTCTGTTATTTTTTTTATCCGACTTCTACGTCGATTTGATTGTGCTCCACAGCACACGGTATTACGATACTTAACAGGGACGCCGCAAAGGAAAAGAAAAACTATCTTCCAAGTCGCGTCCGTCAATTTCAGAGGTCTGACTTCCACTGGCTCCAAAATACAATGAAAACCCGCACCCCCCCTCAAAAGATTGCACAACCTTTGGAGACATTGCGCTAGAAATTCTAGAAGCTTTCTGGAATGTTTCAGAAAAACTATCACGTGCAGGTTTTGGGAAAACCCGCGGGAAGCAATATTGCCCTGCAGCAAAACAAATAAATTCTGAGAAATGTTTTCCAGCGACTCCGTCTGCACGGTGAAAAACATCGCACAAAGAAGAACCTTGAACAAATCTGAGACTCCTTTGTTCATAAATCATTCCAAGACGAAAATTACGAACAAGCTTAACAATGCTTAATTCTTTAAAGACGCAATGTAACCAAAGTGTATCCAATATACAAACGGTAATTAAAATAGCGTAACCAATTCTTTCGAAGCGACAAATGAATTAAGAAATTTATTCATATACAGTGGGGAATTCGAAAATAACATAACAGAGCGCAGAGTAGTCGACGATGGATTCCACACTAATATCTTGTTTACTGATGAGTCTTGTTTTACGCGTCGTGGCATGACAAACCTACACAATGAACATATTTATGCAGATGAAAATCCACATGCTGTTAAAGCTAGACATTATCAACGAGAATTTAAAATTAATGTCTGGGTCGGAATTATCGAAAATTTTTTGGTTGGACCGTTCCGATTGCCTGATCGT